>NW_021027400.1:937877-990377 GCF_004153795.1 Camellia sinensis
TTTGGCACGAGTCATGGGTTTTTGAAATTTTTCACAAATATTTAGGTGGCGACTCTGCATTTGGCAAAGCAATCTATTTTTGACAATTTGATTCAAAATCAATTTTTCAAAAGATTTGTCGGATTTGGACACTTTGGTATTTATCTATTTCAAATTGTACTTGTGAGATTAGATTCAAAATCACGGGAGTCTGATATTGTAATGCTTATCGTCTTCCGAAAATGAGCATGAAAAGTCAAGCTACAACAACATTCTCAATCACAATTCCTTCCAGTATGGTAAGGTAAGAATTGTTACGAACAGGTTTGAGTTCATAAATATAGTGATCAATGTTGAATGCCATGGAAATTTTTTCCTAGTTCGTATGTGTGAAGATTTATTAGCATTGGTCACTCCATCTTTTTGTCAACAACAAAGCCAGGTGAGTGAGGATGTTGCATCCAAAACTCAAGAAAAGGTTGATCAACTGTCAAAAAATGATAATGGAGATGAGGATAATGAGACTGCAAATGCAGGGAAGAAGAAAATGTTAAGAAAAGATGATGTAGCAAGCAAAGAGAAGAACACGGTGGACACAAATATAGAGGAGAATGAAGGAAGTAATAAATGGAAGTATGTATCAGCCATAAAAGAGTCATTGTGTGATGTAGGAAATCCAAATGGTGGAGGTGATTGTATGGAGGTAGGTCTGCAACAGGTGGATAACCCAAGAAAAGATGTGGCAAATGAAATTCAAATAGTTGCAGGACAAATATGTTCCCCTGGGTTCATTAGGAGTGTTAGTGGGCTTGAAAATATATGGCCCAATATAAATTTAGAGGTAGTTTTAAATAAGGCACAGCATGGGGATTTGGTAAATGGGCCTATCATTGAGGCTTTTAACCTCAGTGATTGTGTAGATCAAACTCAGGTAAGTCCACTAGACATTCCATCAGCCCAGAAGGGAGTAAACAATAGGGGCAATACATCAACAAGGGAGAAGACTAGTGAAAAATTCACCAATCGAAGCTTGAGGAAACGAGCTAAAATGAAGAATAAGGGAAAGATAAACCGAAAGAAACTGAAGAACATGGGTGTGTTATTCAGCAATTGCCTTCAAAAGTGAGTTATATTTCGAGCAGCAACTGCTGCAATCTTATTATCAGTTTCTCAAAGTACAGATTCAAGGAGAAAGAGGAAGTTGTTGAATGAAGCACAAGCTATAGTTCAAGTTGGGAAAATTTAGGGCTGAATTGGGAAGGCAAGGAAGAGAAGGTGGTAAACAAAAAACTTGAGTTAGAAGAAAAGGATCTTCGAAGAATAAAAGGTTTAGGTGCAGCTTCCTAAGCCAATTTGGTTGCTACTAGAAGGTTTGGTGTATGTTAGAAGTTTCCTTATGAAGATATTATCTTGGAATGTCAGAGATCTAAGAAGGCCTGAAAAGAAAAGGAAAATAAAGACTTTGGTTAGGGACAGAAAGATTGATGTCCTACTGTTGCAAGAAACAAAAAGGTGCAGTGTTTATGAAAATTTTGTTAAGTCATTATGGCCATAGGAGAAGTTGGACTTCATAGAGGCTGGTGCAGAGGGTAGTGCAGGAGGTATACTATGATCGTGGAATCCAGATATCTTTTTATTAAAGGAGTGTTGCAATAATAGAAATTTCGCTAAGTGCTTAAGTGATAAATTGTTTGAATACCTGTGGATGAAGGCTAGTTGCTTGAATTGGAATAATTCGAGTAATGTTCATATGTGATCACTTTTTCTAGTGGTACATATCGAAACTCTTTTCAAAAAACAAACATGAATCAAAGTGTTCCAATTCTTGCAAATTAGTCTATACTTGTGTATGTGCACATCACATAGTAATTCCAGCCTAATAATCGTAACAAGAGCATATAATGTAAATAAAAATCACATCATGATTAGTAGAGGTCGATCTTTGATCGGACAAGTGAGGGTGCTCAATTCATGACCTTTCCCTCTCATACCTAAGTTCCCGAGACAATCTTAGTGATGGCGGACACGTGGCCTTCAACATGAGTCATGGGTTTCCTAAATTTTTCAAAAATATTTAGGTAGCGACTTTGTTTCTGGCAAAGCAATTCATTTTTGGCAATTCATTTTTGGTATTTTGATTCATAATCGATTTTTCAAAAGATTTGCCGGATTTGGATTCTTTGAAATGGTCCTTTTCAAGGACAACAAGGAGAGGGGGTGGCCCTCCCCTTTTGGAGACTTCAAGGCACCATCTCCGCCACTGAAATCCCTCAAGATTTCAGTGGTGAAGAGGCCCAAACACCAAAGTCTCGAAACTTGCACAAAAATAGCACAAAAAGGAGCCTTACAAGGCTTAGGAGGGGTCAAGCAAACCCAAACCACAAAACACACTTAATAAACAATCAAAAGGGTTAAAAAATAGAACTTTTTTATGTTATACACTAAGCACAAAAACAGCTCTAGGATAGGTAGAAAAGCAATGCAAAAATGGGGAATAAAAGGGAAGTTTCTCACCCATGTAGATCACCTTCACAAATGATGCTCCAACAGCCCTCCTTGGCTTGAATCCAGCTCCAAAACACTAAAACCAGCCCCTTAAAATCTCAGTAGCCAAAGGAAGGTGAAACACTAGGTGTTTGTGTGCAATAGTATGGACTAAAACACCTAGAACACAAGGAGAGAAAAAGAGAGATAGGAGATATGTATGAACCCTAACCCTAAAACCAGAGCTTCTCTTTGTGTTTTCTCTCCAAAATTCTCTAACCCTAAGCAAAGGAGAGAAAGGCTCCTCTTATAGAAATCCCCCTTTCAAAGCTTACCAAACAAGCTTGCTTAGAGGGAAATCCCTCCATACACCTGTATGAAGGGAAGCAGAGTTGGTGCCAGCTATCACAGCTGGCACAAAATATCTACATAAAGTAGATGAACAGTAGTCGGCTACTCAAAATTGCCATATTGACAAAAATGAGTGCTGATTGGCAACAAGTAGTGCCGACCGGCAATATATATTGCCGACAGCAACAAAATACCAGCCGGTGGCCTCTGGCCATGGCCGATGATGTGTGGGGATGCCTCACAAGGCATTCCCTGCCCCTCCAAGGCAAAACACAAGTGTTTGGTGCAAAACCAGACACTAAACAGTCGAGTTCGGAGATCCGGAGGCAAGGCGCATAGCCGAGACCTTCGGGAACTCCAAACGAACACAAACAAGGGTAATCATCAAGTGTTCCGATGGTGATGTCCAAGTCTTGAGGACGGTCAAAAATGGGGTGTCTACACATCCCCACGCATCACCGGCCATGGCTTGAGGCCACCGGCCAGTGCTTTTATGCCATCGGCAATGTATATTGCCAGTCGGTACTCTTTGTTGCCGGTCGGCCATTTATTTTGCCAAAATGGCAATTTTGAATGGCCGATCACTGTTCATCTACTTTTGGTAGATATTTTGTGCCAGCTGTGATAGCTGGCACCCACATTTTCTCCCCTCCACACACGTGTATGGAGGGATCTCTCTCTTGACAAGCTTATTTGACAAGCTTTACAAGAGAGAGCTCTATGAGAGAGAGTCTCCTCTCTTAGATTTAGGGTTAGACAACATTTTTAGAGAACTTTGATATTAGGGTTAGGAATTTGTATCTATTCCATCTCTATATTTCCCTCTCTTGTTAGTTTAGTGTGTGTTTGGTCCTACTTTTGCACATAAACACCCACCATTACACCTTTTCTTGGTTATTGAGGGCCAAAGGAGTGTTCTTGGAGTTCTTGGAGCTGATTTCAACCTCAAGAAGCTGCTGGAGCTCCATTGTTGAAGAAGGTCTACAAGGGTAATCACTTTTCCCTTTTATCCCCCATTTTTGCATACTACTTTTACCTATCTTGCACCTGTATTTGAGCTTTGTGTATAACATAAAAAAGTTCTGTTTTTAGGCCCTCTAAATAGTTGTTTAAGGTTGTTCCAAGCTTTGGGGTTGTTTGACCCCTCTTAAGCCTTGTTTGGCCCTTGTTTTGTGCTATTTTGTGTGAGCTCCGGGACTTTGGTGTTTGGGCCTCCTCACCACTGAAATCTTGAGGGATTTCAGTGGTAAGGATGGTGCCTTGAGGTCCCAAGAAGGAGAGGGCCACCCCCTCTCCTTGTTGTCCTTGAAAAGGACCATTTTTGCCTCTTGAGGGAGCACCTAGCTTAGGCTCTTGTTGACCATGCCTTAGCTATTATTTATGCTTATTTTGCCATGAAATAGCATTGTCTTAAGTTGGTTTTGGTACACCATGCTTGCTTAGCATACGTGCCTTCTAATGCCATTTTGTTGCCTTAACATGCCTTAGGCTGTAAACCATTGTTCTAGCATGTTTTAGGCTTGGCTTTGTGAAGCTTTCATATTTATTTTGCCATGATTAAGGTCTGTCCTTAGTCGTTTGGATCGATTTTAGCATGTATTGCATAGTCCCTTTGCATTTTGGCTTGTTGGCCTCAAGTGTGTGAGTGTATAGCATGCCTTACTTGCTTTGATTTAGTGGTTTGAGACCACTTGCCATGCTATTTCAGTCCTCATAACATGCTTGCATGCTTGCTTCTTGATGCTTCTTTGATGCTTTAAAGGCTTGTGTTGAATGCTCCGTGTTTGGTCTCTTTTGCAAGCTTCCATTTTTAGGATACTTAGATGCCATCTAGGTGTTCCCTTAGCATTGTTTAGGTCTGCCTTGAACATGTTTTAAGTCTTCTTGGCCTTGTGGGGCTTGGTTGGCTTGGCCATGGTTTAAGTCTCCTTGCCTTGCTTCAAGTATTTGGACCAAATGCTTGCTTTGTTTAGTTGGTTTGGCACCTTCTATAGCATGATTTTCAGAGCTTAATTTGCATGTTATATGCCCATGTTTGCATCCTCTTAAGTGTGCTTGAGAATTGCTCTTTAATGCTTGAAGTGTTGGAGATCATTTGCATGCATGTTTGCATGCCATTAGTCCTTCATTTTTGGGCACTTTGGCCACTGTTTTTGGGCCTAGTGAGGGCTGCCTAAACCATGCTTAAGTCCATCCTTTGCTTGTTTTCCTGTTTGCCTTCCATATTTGCTTGCATACTTGCATAAATGCATTGCATTGCCATGTTGCATCCTTAGCTCGCATGCCTAGGTTGCATTGCATTGTGCATGCATTGCCTCACCTCTTGAAGTGAGTCATGGTAGAGGTAAAAGCCCCTTGGTTTGACTATGTGCATTGCATTACCTTTGAAATCAACATGCATAACTTGGTCTCTTGGGTCATCACGCATTGAAATGCGCGATTGATGGTCCGAGAACCAGGGAACATGTCCCTTTGAGTCATAAACATGATAAGGGATATGGTTGGTGCATACATTGCTTGAATTGCATTGCCATGCAAAGCTCTGTCCTCTGCTGCTGTCAAACAGATTTTGCAGGAACTTTTTGCCGACCGACTGCACATAGTGCCGACCGGCAATCCATTCGTGGCCGATAGCTTCATCAACAGCTGATGATCACATCTTACTGCCGGTGGCCATTCTCCTCAGCCGGTGGTGTCTCCCAATGTCCAGGGAAGCAAGTCTGAGACTTTGGAGGTCTTCAGAGTGGCAGAGCAGGGAAAACAGAGGCAACCTACGCATGGCAGTGGACTTCCGAGCAAGACCCGAGCACGCGTGCACTGAGCTCTCTTCCTGAGGCCCTTTTTCTTGCTTTCTTAAATTAATTAATTGGTTTAATTAATTTAGTTGGTCTGTAATAATTAATTAGCTAGGTTAGTTAATTCATTATTCGAATTGTATTATTCTTTTGGTCCCTCCAAGCGAGGACGAATTTGTAATAAGCGTGGGTGAGTGTGTGCATGTCTTCCAATCCCCACTTCTTTCTCCCTTTTACTTATCAGCTTTGATGGTTAGTAATAGGTCACGTTTAATTTAGCATACCTTATGCTATGCATGCGTGCATCATTCATCAGTCTTGCATGCACCGGGCTCGGCGCATCATGCTAACTGCATTAGTATTTCAAATCTAACTTGAATACATGCTACTTGTGCATTTTCACATGTCATTCATAGAATAGCAGAGCCTACTCTAGTGACATTCTGTATGCGTTGCATTAGACATTTAAACATGGACCTGGATCATGCATTGATTGCCAATGAGTTCTTTGTTTTGGAACGGAGTACGATGTAAGTATTTATGCTTTAGCATCCTTGCATGCGTGTGAGTGTTGCCATGATAGCATGATTACCATGAGGCTAGCTGCTTATGTGATATAAACTGCTTGAATGCCTGTGGGTGAAGGTTGGATTATCTGAGTTGGAATGACTCATTGAAATCCATGTTTTAGCCTACTTGTGAGTAGCAAATTCCAAAACAATCGGATATGCAATGCTTATTCCCAAATTAGGCAATCTAGTCTATACTTGCTTGCTGTGCGCATAACATAGTAATTCTAGGCTAATATCCGGAATAAGAACACATAACGTTTTCAAAAACGGATATCATGGTTAGTAGAGGCCGATCTTCGGATCGGGCGAGAGGGGGTACTCATAGCTGACCTTCCCCAATCGTACCCAAGTTCCCGAGCTGAGGCAACTTTGGTGATGACGGACACGTGGCCTTTGGCACCGAGTCAGGGTTTCCTAAATTCCCCAAAAAATAAAATATTTAGGTGGCGACTCTGTATCTGGCAAAGCAGTCGTAAATTCCCCCAAAAATCTGTTTCTCAAAATGATTTGTCGGATTTGGACTCTTTGGTTCAGATTAAGAACCGTGACACGAATCGAGTCCGAACTGTAGCGGGGTCCCTCGCGGCGCGTGCTACAGTTTCTGGCGACTCAGCTGGGGACTTTAGAGAGCTTGACTCGAACTTGTGATATCCTATTTTGATTTCATTTATGTGTTTCTTTGCATTGTATGTGCATTGGTGCGCCTAGGAACACAGTGTTTGGCATCTGCCATTCTTAAACGGTTTGCTGGAGGCTTGTCAAGGCATGACCATAAGGCTAACTGGTTGTGGGCTCTGACAGTATGGGAACACAAACCCCGGTTTTTCCGGGGCACCCCTTTTGACCATTCGACCTAGTGCATATTCGGAATCCATAGTGACCATTCCAAACTAGGACAGGTTGCTTACCCGATGCTAAGTTGTTTGAAACCGCTGCGTGCGTAGTGAAACCCTAGCTCCTGACAAAATAGGACAGGGAAACCCTACCCCAACATAGGGGTGTTTTGGCTCTCTTTACTTGCTATGTGCTTTTAGAGTGTATCTCTACAGGAACGTACATATCAGTTTGCAAGTTTGAGTATCAGACCTGAGGGCATCAGTGTCAGTTTATGAGAATTAGTTAATCTGCGAGTATCAAGTCCAGTTTTGGAAACGGTGATTCTGGGGAACAGTGATTAGTAGTAGAGTGCAGTTGTTCAGCTACACCCGTGTTTGATCTGTTTGGGCTGAAATGCTGTTTGTTTTTCCTTTCGGTTCAGAGGTTCAGAGAGTTGATACAGAGTAGCTAGTGTTCCCCCTTGCTAAGGCAAGACAGATATCTGATCCGTCAGTCACCGTTCAGTACAGCAGACTTATGATGACGCAGAATTCAGAGGAGATTGTGATTATGACAGCTACGCTAGATCAAGGGATCACCCTGCAGGATGAAACCAATGTTGACGTATCGCATCCGCCCAGGTCGCCTGTCGCGCACCCGATCTGGACTCCCCAGTTGTATCAGGCTCGTGAGCCCACCACATTCGAGTTGATGGAGGTTGTCTCCAGCTACAACAACGACGTGTCAGCAACAACCGGGCTTCGCTCTGATGTAGTAACCCAAACCCCCGATCAGGCTGAGGCCAGAGGCAAGAACGAAATGAAGGCAGATGCCGATCCCATTGAACAACTGCTGTGGGCAGTCGAGGCTTTGAAAGCCGGGGAGATGAACAAGCAACAGATATCCGCGGTTGTGGCAAAAACTGTGGAGGATGCTTTCCCCACTCCACCTGAGGGTAGTTCAAGTCAGTCAGAAAATCGGGATAGGCCCCGTCATGCCAGAGTAGTTCCTCCTATTCCCGCTCCTGCACCTGGGAAAGATCAGAAAACCAAGGCAGTGCCTGCCGACCCTTTTGCTAGTGCGTCTAGTAAGAATACTCAGACTTCAAAATACTTGCCCCGAGGGCGCAGGATCTTTCATGCTCTCTACATGTCCCTGTCTAAGGCACTTCAGATTCTTGCTGAAAGGGGGCACCTCAAACCCCTTGAACCTCGGCCTCTCCCGAAGAATCTCCCTCTCACACATGATGCTGCTTTGTACTGCGCGTACCACCAACAGACCGGTCACGCCACCGATAACTATTTCTGCCTTCGCCATGAAGTGTAGGATCTAATCGATAATGAGGTCATTCTTCCACCTACCTTAGTGAAGTCTGTTACCACCGAGCTGTTGGACTTTGAGGATACTGCGAGTATGTGATCAGGGGTTGGACCACCTGCGGGCAGCGCTCAGTGTATTTCAAACGTGGCGTCTGGCACGCACTTTTTTGAGCATTTGTAAATGCAGTTTTGTAGCTTCTGGCTTGGGTTTTGAGTCAGTTCTCTGTTTTGTTTTTGAGTCTACCTCTTTGCTTTGAGTCAGTCTTTTTGTTTTTGGGTCTGTCTTGTGGTACCGAGTCAGTCCCGTTGTATAGGATGTCGAGTGATTTCGGGGTTGTTGCCTCGAACATCGTTTTTGTATTTAACCTTTTTGCTTTCTTTTTGAGTCTGTCTCTGCTATGGAGCCAGTTACATCCGAGAAACCTGAATGAAACAGCTGCGGCTATCATGCTTCCGTGCTTATTGTTTGTTTTGGGCTAGTTGTGCCAGAGAATTTGAATCAAATGGCCATGCATTCCACCTGTTCTCTTGTGCCCTGAAAATCATTGCATTGACCTATGTTTTTCAAAACCTCTTTAACACTGCGGTGAAAACGAAGGGGAAAGAATTCCTCCGGTTTTGCAAAAATTTGATCAATTGAGAGAAAGAGAGGCATGCTAAGCCTTTAATGAATGAAACCATGCTTGTTAGCATGAGTACTGAGAAGGACCCTGGTTTGATCCAGATTGGTTCCACACTATCTTCGGCGCGAGCGATTTGTCGCTTTCTTAAAAACTTTCAAAAACAAATGTTTTATGCGGCCCTGTGAAGACCTGTGTGGGATCGCTCTTGAGATTGTGCAGCCTGGGATCGCTCTCAGCCTCAGGATTCGACCTGTTTGTCTTGAACCTCGAACTCATTCGGAACATTCAACGGTCAACTGTCAGAGGAGGCCCGTGTGGCCAGTTTTGAAGCAGCCCTCAAGCAAGAGGCACCAAAGTCGAATAAAAAAGATTAGATCTCACCAGAAGAAGCTCGTGGAGCAGCCATGATGGATTCTTCTGCAAATCATTACAATAGCCGTTCTCCTAGATACAGAGAGGCTTCAACTTCAAAAACCATTTGGCATGGACTTGTTACACTTTTACCCTTCGAGAGGCTCGCTAGGCCGAAAACCCGGAAGGGGCGACCTAGGCAAAAGTTAGAGCAAGGGAAAAATACAAAAAAATGCAAAAGAAAAAGAGAAGAAATAAAATCAAAAAAAAAAAGAGAAAAAAAGAGAATGAAAAGATACAAAAAATCAAAAAAAGAAAATGAAAAGAAGCTCGCGAGGTCGAAAACCTGCATCGGGCACCTTGGCAAAAGTTAGAGCCTGAAAAAGTGAAGGTTAAAATACCCGAGTGTACCCTTAACCGGAACTACGTAAGGCTTGATTCCCATGTTTGGGATACGTAGGCAACTTCATCCTGAAGTCCAGCTCTCAAAGCTTTCATAGCGCCTCAGTCCATGTAATGGTTTTGATTATCCTTACCCTCTCTGAATCCGATAGTTCGGTTGTGACAACCGGATACATAGGCAACTTCGTCCTGAAGTCCAGCCCTCAACACCTTCAAAGTGACTGTGTCCATATATTGGTTTTGACCATCATCGTCTTCTCCGTATCCGAGAAAGTTCAGTCGTGATCATCACTGGTAAGGACTGTTTACAATATGCTGCGACATCAGCCAGACAAGGGGCAACTTTCCGTTGCCATGAGTCACCGCTCAAACCAGGGGCAACTTTCCGTTGCCGTGCAGTGCTCCTCAAACAAGGGGCAATTTTCCATTGCCTCCGATCCGAGGTTGTGCATCTCGAGAATGAGTTCCGCGCTCGTTCGGCGGCGGCCGTTTGCAAAAATAGTTTTTGAGAATTTTTACTGAGGTTGACCATTTTCTTGAAAATTATTTTCCAAAACTGGACCATTTTCTTGGACCCAAAAAGGAAAATTTTCTGTGCTTATAGTCTGACTTGCATGATTTTCAAATCAAAAATCGAACAAGTCCGTTTCTCCGACTCTCATCTTGATCAAAACTGTTTTAGTAGAAAACCAAAACAAAAAATGGTCAAAATGATGAACTAGGGGCACAGTTGAGTCAGGCGTTCTGTCTTTCCCCCGTCGTCAACATAATTGCCAGGAAGGCACTCTACCCGCCAGAAGAAATAGCTGTGAGCTAACGGCGTTGGGCATGAACCCGCAACTTCCTATTCATTCGTCAATCACCTTTGAGAGGGACGAAAAATGAGAGAATAAAGAATAGAGAGGTGTAAGTTGAGTGAAAAGTAAGAAAAAAGGTTTTGAGAGAAAAAAAAACCGAGCCTGAGGGCCGAGTGATGTGACAATCACAAATCAAAAAGGATGGGAAATATACCTGGAGGAACTGGCTCCTCGAGATTTGAGGTCTTTCGTTGAACATGTCCGCGTGTCGTGTCTTTCGTTTTGTTCACCTTAACTTTTGTTTTGGGTCTTTTTCGAGCATGTCTCGTTGCGTTTAGGTCGTGTACCCCTTTGTTTGAGTCCTTCCCGCTGTGTTTAGTTGTAGGCTCGATACCCCGGTTGAAAATCCTTTTTTATTCCGAAGATCGTTTTGTGCTCAGAATGCTGTGCCATTCTCCACATTTGTGCAAAAACATGATTTGGTTCTTTCATACCAACTGCAGGGTTCACCCCCGATAAGTGTGAACAGGAAAACACGGGCCTCTTCGAAGCCTTTGGGTTTTCAGATCGCATCTGAGTGTGTTTCAACTTCAGTGGATTCAACCTTCATGGTCCGTCTTGTCAGATTTGGGCTTTTTGTTCAGGATTTACTATGTGCAGAATGAACCGAGTGTGGTGTTAGGGGCTGTTGCAGACTAATCCCCAATAGAGTATGGGCTGTTTTGCTATAAGGCCGTTTGGTTATCTGATCATTACAGTACAAATGCTCGATTTTTCAAACAACAGGTCAATTCCATTCACATTGAGGTGTAACATGATGTGATGCGATGCAATACATGAGATATGTAAATGTAACACTTCTTAAACCAAAAGTTTGTTCATTTCATTATCTTTTTCAAGTACATAGCTTTGAAAACAAAAAACTGCCTGCGGCAGTACATGGTAATCTAACTACCAGCAAAGAGAAGAAAGAAAAAAAGAAACAGAAAAAAGTACAAAAAAGAAGAAGAGCAGCAATCTGGATCATCATCAGTAGTCTCGGGCCTGGGGATCTGTCCTCACCCTCTTCCTGGACGAAGGTCCAGGGGCATCGTCATCAGCATCATCATCTGAGCCTGAGTCTCAGTCGTCACCAACCTCCTCAGATGACCCGGCCTCTGCCTCTGCCTCGGACTCGTCATCAACATCATCAGGGGTCGGCGCCCGAGAGCTACTCCTGACATGAACATGCCCCGCCCTGGTACGATGACGTACAGCGTCTCTACGCCCTCCTCGAGCAGGAATAGAGGGCCCAACTGGAACACCTCCCACAGTCGGAATCGGGAAAGGTGGCTGAAAAGCACAAAAGGCAAATACATCAGAATACTGTGAGCAGTGTATCAGTGCAGAATGCAATGTATGAGTACAGTGTGTGTATACTGTGAGCAGTTTATCAGTGCAGAATGCAATGCAACGTGCGAATGCCGTGAGCAGTTTGTCAGTCCAGAATGTAGTGTATGGGTACAGTGTATGAATGACGTGAGCAGCTTATCAAGTGTTGCGTTGTGCACCAGATTATGTTAAGTAGCTTATGAGTATGGTTTGAGGCCGTGATCAGAAGAACATACTGGAATACTATAGAGGGCCAGGAGGTCGAAGGTCCGCTGTAGCATCCCCATCATGGAGGCATTCAACTCCAGGGACTGCCGGGTGTACTCGGAGGATGCCTGCAAGAGTATCAAAGGCATCAGTATTCTACGGAATATCAAGATAAACTGAAATAAAATGACAATGCAAGATGCAAGATGAAGTAGTACATACCGGAGGTGGTAAGTCATAGAACCCGACCAACTCATGGTCAGCCGGAGGAGGAGCAAAGGGAATCTGGTACGTCGCCCCACCCTACCCTTGGCATGTCAGTATAGTGGGCAGAGCATGCCAGCTAACCCCCCGACCTCTCTGAACCCCGCCCCTGCCGCGGACTCGAGCTCTCCTCGATGCTCCTGCTCTAGCCTCCGCTCCCGCTCCCGTTCCAGCTGGCGGCGCCACTGGCCTCTCCCTCTCAGCCTGACGACCACCTCTCAAGGGTCTCATAATGTAGGTCCGGACGTACTCTGCATAGTCGCCCTCGCCTCTGTGGCACTCTGCACCCCAGCCGATGGTGTAGTCCCTCATGTGCTCAAAGGAGAACCCCTCTGTATGCCTCATTTGTGTAGGAGGCGGACCCGGAACTATCTACTCCGGTAAACCCAGGGTCTGACGCAAGAAATGCTCGCCCAGGGACCAAGCCCGACAGACCGGGCCCTCCAACAGAATCCGACAACGGGCAGTCTCCCCTGCTCCCTCATAGTGATCCCTCACCACAGCCGGCAACGGAGCCCAGGGCTGCCAGGTGATCTGCTGGTAAATACGCAGTTTGTTATTTATCTGTTATCAAACATACAGTGCTAAGCGAAGCCTAAGCAAATTCTAAAGTTGAACATACCTCCGCGGCGGTGATGTTGTCGAAGTAGCGGCGGAAGAAAATAAAGGACTCCCGTGGTCTCTGCACGCATCGCACATCAAAGCGATGAGAAAAGGGGACGTCGAGTGGGGTCTCCACATCAGGTACTGGGGCAAGCCTGGGAAAGTAGGCATACACCCACAACTGCAGAACATATATAAGTATGACTATCAGATAAAGCAAAATACAGAACAAAGCAGAAATGGCAGAGCTGTGTGTTGTGCAGTGTATCGTACAGAGTATACAGTGTGTGTAGTATACAGTCAAAGTAAAGCAGAGTATATGTGTGCCACGTGTGCAGTATATGGTCAGTGGGAGGCAGACCGTGGTGTGTGCAGTGTACAAAATACAGAAAACATGAAGCAGAAATATAAAAGGGGGAGAAGATGCACCTCCCAAGCTCGCCAGTAGCCGCCGAGAAGCTGTCCGCTGAGGCGGGAAGAAGAACTCATATAACCATACAAAGTGGCCAAGTCGGCACCACTCTAGTCTTAGCGGCGGATCCGCCTGACATCCACTAGTGCGCTCAACAGACATAGAGGCACGGTGTTCGCCCGGTCGGCGAAAAGAGTCGTCCCGAGCAGGAACAAGATGAAGCCCCGCGCATACTGATCCACCTCCTCTGGGGTCATCTGCGCCTCCTCTGCTAAGGCCGGCTGAATTCAGAAATGGCTCTCGAACCAAGAGTACCTAACAAACCCTGCTCGAGCGAGGGGAGGCTGAGTGCCGAGCAGGTACAGCTGGGCGGCGTCCCACTCATCCATATCGATGTCGAAGGGGATCGGATCACCTCCTACCCCGATGCCAGTGAGCATCGAGAAATCATAAGGGGTCATCGTCATGTCCCCTGCAACGGAGAAGTGGAAGGAGTTGGTGGTATCCCACCACCTCTCCACTAAAGCGGCAAGCAAGGGCCTGCAGGTCGTGAGCTGGGAGAGCCCCTGCAGAAGATGCCGAAACCGGCCTCGTCAACGATGTGACGATCCGTGTCTGGAAGCTCTAGATACCAATCCCGAGCAATGATATTCCCATACCCGCGGATGGTATGGGAATCCCCCTGTAATCAAAAACAACAATTGCAAGGCAACATTCAAAATACAGTTTTAAGAAGCATGCAGGTATACAGCATGTGTGCATGTTTTCAAATTCGAACAGACATTGGTTGCCGGTGTACTTACAGTGAACTACAACGTGTGATGTGTCCGCGTGTTTGAGTGGTTCAGGGCAAATACAGCATGTGTGCATGTTTTCAGACTCGAGCAGATATCGGGTACCAGTGTGTATGCAGTGAAATACAGTGTGCGCCGTGTGTTTGGGTGATTCAAGGTCAGTGCAGTGTGTGTGCACGTGTAAGTTTCAAACAGATATCGGTTGTAAGTTTGTTTGCAATCAACTATAGTGTACAGTGTATCGGTGCATCCAGACTAAGCAGTTAGAGAACAGAGTCAACTAATGGCAGTTATGTTCTACATTGCAGAAAATAATAAAACAGAAGAAAGAATGTTACCTCGGAAGCGCTGAAGGATAGATGGGAGGTAGGCTCACGCAGGAGAAGCTCAGGTGCCACGCTCCTCTCGAAGCTCCGGAACTGGCGTAGTCCATCGGGGAGCATCACATGAATCGCAGGCCTGTAAGTCTCCGGATCGAACGGCTGGATGTGAAGTGGCAAGGGCTCGGCCTCGGGATCCATCTCGAGCTCGGGAGGGGTCCCGCCCTATGGAAGATCGTCCGCCATCTCGAAGAGAATGAAAATGACCGGAAGACGAAAAACCGGGCGACAATGTGAAAGAGTCAACACAAAAGTCAACCCTGAGAGGGCCGGAAAAGGCCGAAAAAGCTGAAGTGCGAAAAAGGCACAGATATCGAGAAAAACTGGAGGGAAACAAGCCCCGAGTGGTGAAAATCAAAAACGAGACACCGAAATGAAATTTCAATCGGTTTAAAACGTTCGAAACACGAAGGTATTCGCGAATCGAACGACGAAATGGAGGCTAGAACGCAAGAAAACGAGGGAATCAAAGGAGGAAAATGATCTAGAGAGAGAGGGGGAGAAATTTCGAGCAAGGGGAAGTGAAGAAAATTGGGCTAGAAGCCCTATTTTAAAAGACCCGTGGCCAAAAGACTGAACTGCCCCGATCCAGGGACTTTTTGCCGGTCGGCCACACTCTTTGCCGGTCGGCAAAATATTGTGCCGATGGAAATTGTATGATGGCCGATGGACGGCCGGTGATGCATTTTGATGGCCGGTGGGTATCCGGTGGTCTCTTACAGTGGTTTGGGAGCCTCTACATCCTTTTTGGGTTATATGTGCGGTTCAGGGCCTTCATTGGTCAAGACAGTGCAAGAAACAGTACATTCCCGACGCTCAATCGGCCTCCGTTTTGACCTCGGATCGTGTCTTCTGTGCGTGGCACTCGAATTCGTGCAAGGTGTATCCTTTCCGTATCCTTTTGGCTTTTACAAAACTCAAAAGTTGCCCCATGTGCATCACATATCGATTGCACTGTCTTGTGCACTCGCGTTGTCTAATGCGTCACGCTATCTTGCGCATCTCATTGCATTTTGCATGCATTCAATCTTGCTAACTTGCGTAGACCGCATGTTTTGCTTGCGTAGACCGCATGTTTATAATTAATTACGTTGCTTGCATAGATCGCATGTTTGTAATCAATTTCGCTACTTGCGTAGACCGCACGTTTGTAATCAATTTCATTACTTGCGTAGACCGCATGCCTTGCTTGTGTAGACCGCATGTTTTGCTTACATAGACCGCATGTTTGTAATCAATTTCGCTACTTGCGTAGACCGCATGTTTGTAATCAATTTCATTACTTGTGTAGACTGCATGCCTTGCTTGCGTAGACCGCATGTTTTGCTTGCGTGGACCGCATGTTTGTAATTAATTACGTTGCTTGCGTAGACCGCATATTTGTAATCAATTTTGCTACTTGCGTGGACCGCATGTTTATAATCAATTTCAATACTTCTGTAGACCGCATGTTTTCCTTGCGTAGACCGCATGTTTTCCTTGCGTAGACCGCAATGCTTTCCTTGCGTAGACCGCAATGCTTTCCTTGCATAGACCGCATGTTTTTCTTGCGTAGACCGCATGTTTTGCTTGCGTAGACCGCATGTTCTGCTTGCGTGGACCGCATTCTTATGTTCAAATTCATTACTTGCGTAGACCGCATGTTCTGCTTGCGTAGACCACATTCTTATGTTCAATTTCATTACTTGCGTAGACCGCATGCTTATGATCAATTTCGTTGCCTGCGCAGACCGCATGCTCCACTTACATGTCTATGCCTTCACAGCATTGTTATGCTTCCCGCTTACTTTGCGTTGTCACGCATTTCTAGGTGCATTAATATGCGTGTTGTTAATAACATCGTACCTGTTAAGTTGTTTTCTTTGCAGGCACGATATTGTATGTACGGTTCATTTAAGGTTGGTGCAACCAGACGAACCGGACGGGTATGGTATACTCCGAGTGAGCCATATCGAGAATTTCCACGGTCTAGGAGACCTTAAATCCTCGGAAGGTGCAAGACCTTTAGTGCATTGATGTGCACAGTCCATTTACATTGTCATGTATCTTAAAAGCCGCGCGTTGTCGTGCACCTCGAAATCATGCATCATCATGCATTTGCATTTCAAAAACAAAAACAAAACAAAAAATATAATTGCATTGTCATGCACCATCGTAAATAGTTGCATTGTCATGCACCATCGTAAATAGTTGCATTGTCATGCATCATTGTAATATAGTGCATATTGCATTGTAGCTTGCATGCATTCACTGCATCACTTCCATCCATGGCTCGCGCCTTTCCATCATTGAGCTTGGTCCGGTATGTGCCCATACCTCTCGTGTCGAAGCATAGTTCACTAGACCGTTCTATGTTAGACGCAGCTTGTACGTGTACATACCCTTCTTAGGCAAGATTTGGTTTGGCCTGCGTGCCTTATCCGTCGTATCTTTTCCATCCCAGTGCATATTGCATTGTAGCTTGCATGCATTCACTGCATCACTTCCATCTATGGCTCGCGCTTTTCCATGATTGAGCTTGGTCCGGTATGTGCCCATACCTCTCATGTCGAAGCATAGTTCAGTGGACCGTTCTATGTTAGACGCGGCTTGTACGTACATGCCCATCCTAGGCAAAGATTTGGTTTGGCCTGCGTGCCTTATCCATCGTATCTTTTCCATCCCAGTGCACATTGCATTGTAGCTTGCATGCATTCACTGCATCACCTCCGCCTATGGCTTGCGCCTTTCCATGTTGAGCTTGGTCTGGTATGTGCCCATACTTTTCACGTCGAAACATAGTTCAGTAGACCGTTCTATGTTAGACACGGCTTGTATGTATACATGCCTTTCCTAGGCGAGATTTGGTTTGGCCCGCAGGCCATATCCATTGTATCTATTTCCATTCCATTGCATATTTGTAGATATTGCATTGTAATTTGCATGCATTCATGGCATCACCTCCGCCTATGGCTTGCGCCTTTCCATGTTGAGCTTGGTCCGGAATGTGCCCATACTTCTCACGTCGAAACATAGTTGAGTAGACCGTTCTATGTTAGACACGGCTTGTATGTATACATGCCTTTCCTAGGCAAGATTTGGTTTGGCCCGTGTGCCTTATCCATTGCCATTTTCCCCAACATTTTCATTGTATATATTACATTATAGTGTAATTGTTGCGTCCAGCATTAGGATCGTAGTCCTTTCCCCAGCGGGTCGTTTCCCCACCTTTGTCATCTCTCCCGAATACTTGTTCTTGTGTCCGTCTATATTACTCATGGTTCTGTTGATCGTTCTATGGTAGACGGACTTGTTACCTCCATCAATCTATTTGACATAGGTGTGGTTTCGAACCGCTCATGATTGGATCATGATTCAATTGCATTGCACTTTCATTTGCATTGTTTATACATAGTTTTGTATATATCACATATCATTTTGCATTCATTTTTGCATTGTCATGCATGTTGCTAACGATATTGTACCTGTTAAGTTTGCTTTCCTTTCAGGCACGATATTGTATGTACGGTTCATTTGAAGCTTGTGCAACCAGATGAGCCGCACAGGTATTGTATCCTCCGAGTGAGACGTATCGAGAATTGCATAATTCTCTTACATCCTTTCTGCATTTGTAATGTAGTTGCATTGGTGTATGCTAGCTTAAAACTGTTGCATGTGTGCTTCATTACAGCTTTCTTTGCCTGATCATAAGTTTTGTCCGGCTCTATGCATTGTCTTGCATTTTGCCCCTGCCTTCGGGCGCATATCTTGTTTGTCTTGCATGTTTGTCTGAGTCTTCGGCCTTGTCAAAAATGGGTCGTCTTTGGGCTTTGACATTCACTCCCGTCATTGTTATGACTTTCGAGTTCTATCAAAGAGGGGCAACTGTAGACACCCCATTTTTGACCGTCCTCAAGACTTGGACGTCACCATTGGAACACTTGGTGATTATCCTTGTTTGTGTTCGTCTTGAGTTCCCGAAGGTCTCGGTTGCGCGCCTTGCCTCAGGATCTCTCGACTCGACTGTGTTGTGTCTGGTTTTGCACCAAACACTTGGGTTTTTCCTTGGAGGGGCAGGGAATGCCTTATGAGGCATCCCCACGCATCACCGGCCATGGCTTGAGGCCACCGGCCAGTGCTTTTATGCCATCGGCAATGTATATTGCCGGTCGGCACTCTTTGTTGCCGGTCGGCCATTTATTTTGCCAAAATGGCAATTTTGAATGACCGATCACTGTTCATCTACTTTTGGTAGATATTTTGTGCCAGCTGTGATAGCTGGCACCCACCTTTTCTTCCCTCCATACACGTGTATGGAGGGATCTCTCTCTTGACAAGCTTATTTGACAAGCTTTACAAGAGAGAGCTCTATAAGAGAGAGTCTCCTCTCTTAGATTTAGGGTTAGACAACATTTTTAGAGAGCTTTGATATTAGGATTAGGAATTTGTATCTATTCCATCTCTATATTTCCCACTCTTGTTAGTTTAGTGTGTGTTTGGTCCTACTTTTGCACATAAACACCCACCATTACACCTCTTCTTGGTTATTGAGGGCCAAAGGAGTGTTCTTGGAGTTCTTGGAGCTGGTTTCAACCTCAAGAAGCTGCTGGAGCTCCATTGTTGAAGAAGGTCTACAATGGTAATCACTTTTCCCTTTTATCCCCCATTTTTGCATACTACTTTTACCTATCTTGCACCTATATTTGAGCTTTGTGTATAACATAAAAAAGTTCTATTTTTAGGCCCTCTAAATAGTTGTTTAAGGTTGTTTCAAGCTTTGGGGTTGTTTGACCCCTCTTAAGCCTTGTAAGGCTCCATTTTGTGCCATTTTGGGTGAGCTCAGCGACCTTGGTGTTTGGGCCTCCTCACCACTGAAATCTTGACGGATTTCAGAGGTGAGGATGGTACCTTGAGGTCCCAAGAAGGAGAGGGCCACCCCCTCTCCTTGTTGTCCTTGAAAATGACCATTTATCCCTCTTGAGGGAGCACCTAGCTTAGGCTCTTGTTGACCATGCCTTAGCTATTATTTATGCTTATTTTTCCATGAAATAGCATTGTCTTAAGTTGGTTTGGTACACCATGCTTGCTTAGCATACATGCCTTGTAATGCCATTTTGTTGCCTTAACATGCCTTAGGTTGTAAACCATTATTCTAGCATGTTTTAGGCTTGGCTTTGTGAAGCTTTCATGTTTATTTTGCCATAATTAAGGTCTGTCCTTAGTCGTTTGGATCGATTTTAGCATGTATTGCATAGTCCCTTTGCATTTTGGCTTGTTGGCCTCAAGTGTGTGAGTGTATAGCATGCATTACTTGCTTTGATTTAGTGGTTTGGGACCACTTGCCATGCTATTTCAGTCCTCATAACATGCTTGCATGCTTGCTTCTTGATGCTTCTTTGATGCTTTAAAGGCTTGTGTTGAATGCTCCGTGTTTGGTCTCTTTTGCATGCTTCCATTTTTAGGATACTTGGATGTCATCTAGGTGTTCCCTTAGCATTGTTTAGGTCTGCCTTGAACATGTTTTAATTCTTCTTGGCCTTGTGGGGCTTGGTTGGCTTGGCCATGGTTTAAGTCTCCTTGCCTTGCTTCAAGTATTTGGACCAAATGCTTGCTTTGTTTAGTTGGTTTGGCACCTTCTATAGCATGATTTTCAGAGCTTAATTTGCATGTTATATGCCCATGTTTGCATCCTCTTAAGTGTGCTTGAGAATTGCTCTTTAATGCTTGAAGTGTTGGAGATGCATGCATGTTTGCATGCCATTAGTCCTTCATTTTTGGGCACTTTGGCCACAGTTTTTGGGCCTAGTGAGGGCTGCCTAAACCATGCTTAAGTCCATCCTTTGCTTGTTTGTGTGTTTGCCTTGCATATTTGCTTGCATACTTGCATAAATGCATTGCATTGCCATGTTGAATCCTTAGCTCGCATGCCTAGGTTGCATTGCATTGTGCATGCATTGCCTCACCTCTTGAAGTGAGTCATGATAGAGGTAGAAGCCCCTTGGTTTGACTATGTGCATTGCATTACATTTGAAATGAAAAATGCACAACTTGGTCTCTTGGGCTATCACGCATTGAAATGCGCGCTTGATGGTCCGAGAACCAAGGACCATGTCCCTTTGAGTCATAAACATGATAAGGGATATGGTCGGTGCATACATTGCTTGAAATGCATTGCCATGCTGTGCCTTGCCCTCTGCTGCTGTCAATTGCAGGTTCTGCAGACATTCTTGGCCGACCGGCAGTGTTCAGTGCCGACCGACCATAAATCCGTGGCCGATAGCTTCATCAACAGCCGATGATCACATCTTACTGCCGGTGGCCTGTAATAATTAATTAGCTAGGATAGTTAATTTATTATTCGAATTGTATTATTCTTTTGGTCCCTCCAAGCGAGGACGAATTTGTAATAAGCGTGGGTGAGTGTGTGCATGTCTTCCAATCCCCACTTCTTTCTCCCTTTTACTTATCTTCTTTGATGGTTAGTAATAGGTCCTGTTTAATTTAGCATACCTTATGCTATGCATGCGTGCATCATTCATCGGTCTTGCATGCACCGGGCTCGGCGCATCATGCTAACTGCCTTAGTATTTCAAATCTAACTTGAATACATGCTACTTGTGAATTTTCACACGTCATTCATAGAATAGCCGAGTCTACGCTAGTGACATTCCGTATGCGTTGCATTAGACATTTAAACATGGACTTAGATCATGCATTGATTGCTAACGAGTTCTTTGTTTTGGCACAGAATACGATGTAAGTATTTATGCTTTAGCATCCTTGCATGCGTGTGAGTGTTGCCATGATAGGATGATTACCATGATGCTAGCTGCTTATGTAATGTAAACTGCTTGAATGCCTGTGGGTGAAGGTTGGATTGTCTGAGTTGGAATGACTCATTGAAATCCGTGTTTTAGCCTACTTGCGAGTAGCAAATTCCAAAACATTTTTCCAAAACAATTGGATATGCAATGCTTATTCCCAAATTAGGCAATCTAGTCTATACTTGTTTGCTGTGGGCATAACATAGTAATTCTAGGCTAATAACCGGAATAAGAACACATAACATTTTCAAAAACGGATATCATGGTTAGTAGAGGCCGATCTTCGGATCAGGCGAGAGGGGGTGTTCACAGCTGACCTTCCCCAATCGTACCCAAGTTCCCGAGCCGAGGCCACTTTGGTGATGACAGACACGTGGCCTTTGGCACCGAGTCAGGGTTTCCTAAATTCCCCCCAAAATAAAATATTTAGGTGGCAACTCTGTATCTGGCAAAGCAGTCCATGTTTGGCACTTCTTTTCAAAAATCTGTTTCTCAAAACGATTTGCCGGATTTGGACTCTTTGGTTCAGATTAAGAACCGTGACACGAATCGAGTCCGAACTGTAGCGGGGTCCCTCACGGGCGCGTGCTACAGCCACTAATTGTTTCATTAGCTTAAGTTACAAAGTTTAACTCAAACTAAACTTGCTTAGCCTCCAACAAATAGATTTTTCTGAGTATTTGTTGCTTAACGATATTAGTTTAACTTAAGCACATCGTTTAAAGGTTTCTAAGTCACCTAACTGTTCAATTCTCAAGTCCAAAAGGATGAATTTGAATTCCCTTTGATTTTCTTCCTACTTCTCTTTCATTTTTTTTAACTTTCTCTTCTACCTCACAAGAAGAATGTTTTTATCCACCTTTCTCCGTCCTCCTCCATCCTTCTCTATTTTATTCTACAAACTAATTATCTAAAGCCACTAATTGTTTCATTAGCTTAATTGGCCACGTTTCACTCAAACCAACCTCGCTTAGCCTATAAGAAAGAAAATTTTCTGAGTAATTCTAGCTTAACGATATTACTTTAACTTAAGCACCTCATTTAAGATTTTTTAAATCACCTAAATGTAAAACTATCAAGTCCAAAAGGATTAATTTGAATTCCCTTTTATTTTATTCTAATTTCTCCTTCATTTCTCTTCTACCTCTCAAGAATAATGCTTCCATCTAACTTTCTCTGTCTATTAGCTTAAGTGGCCACATTAGACTCAAACTAACCTCGCTTTGCCCCCAAGAAAGAGAATTTTCTTAGTAACTATAGCTTAACGATATTACTTTAACTTAAGCACCTCATTTAAGATTTTGTAAATCACCGAAATGTTCAACTATCAAGTCCAAATGGATGAATTTGAATTCCCTTTGATTTTGTTCAAGTTTCACTTTCATTTCTCTAACTTTCTCTTCTACCTCTCAAGAATAATGTTTCCATCTAATTTTCTCCGTCCATCCCCTTCCTTCTCTATTTTGTTGTAGGAACTAATTAGCTTAGTTCACAAATTGTGTCATTAGCTGAAGTGGCCAAGTTTAACTTAAACTAACCTCGCTTAGCCTTCAAGAAAGTGAATTTTATGAGTAATTTTAGCTTAACGATATTAGTTTTATTTATGCACTTATTTAAGGTTGTCTAAGTCACCTAATTTTTCAATTCTCATGTTCAAAAGGTTGAATTTGAATTGCATTTAATTTTCTTCAAATTTCTTTTTTTCTTTTCACTAACCTTCTCTTCCAGCTTTGAAGAATAATGTTTCCCTCTATTTTGTTCTTGGAAATAATTAGCTTAGGCCACAAATTGTTTCATTAGCTCATGTGGCCAAGTTTAACTCAAACTAACGTTCCCTAGCCTCTAAGAAAAAGAATTTTCTGAGTAAGTGTTAAGGGGATTTTTTGAGTAATTGTAGCTTAGCGATATTAGTTTAATTTATGCACGTATTTAAGGTTTTCCATGTCACCTAATTTTTCAATTCTCAGGCCCTAAAGGTTGAATTTGAATTGCCTTTAATTTTCTTCAAATTTCTTTTTTTCTTTTCACTAACCTTCTCTTCCAGCTTTGAAGAATAATGTTTCCCTCTATTTTGTTCTTGGAAATAATTAGCTTAGGCCACAAATTGTTTCATTAGCTCATGTGGCCAAGTTTAACTCAAACTAACGTTCCCTAGCCTCTAAGAAAAAGAATTTTCTGAGTAAGTGTTGTTTAACGATATTAGTTTAACTTAAGCACCTCGTTTAAGATTTTCTATATCACTTAAGTGTTCAATTCTCTTGTCTCAGAGTAAGAATTTGAATTTCCTTTTGTTCTCTTCCAATTTCTCTTTCTTTTTTTTCTAACTTTCTCTTTTACCTCTCAAGAATAATGTTTCTATCTAACTTTCCACGTCCTCCACCATCCTTCTCAATTTTGTTCAACAAACTAATTAGCTTAAGCCACTAATTGTTTCATTAGCTTAAGTAACAAAGTTTAACCAAAACTAACCTTGCTTAGCCTCCAAAAAAGATATTTTTCTAAGTAATTGTATCTTAACGATATTAGTTTAACTTAGGCACCTCGTTTAAGGCTTTCTAAGTCACCTAAGTTTTCAATTCTCGAGTCGAAAATGATGAATTTGAATTCCCTTCGATTTTCTTCCAATTTTTCTTTCATTTCTCTAACTTTGTCATCTGCCTCACAAGAAGAATGTACCTTTCCAACTTTCTTTGTCCTCTCCCGTTCTTTTTTATTTTCTTCTACAAACTAATTAGCTTAGGCCTCTAATTGTTTCATTAGCCCAACTTTTTCCGTCCTCCCCCGTTCTTTTCTATTTTCTTCTACAAACTAATTAGTTTAGGCCACTAATTGTTTCATTAGCTTAACTGGCCATGTTTAACTCAAACTAACCTTGCTTAGCCTCCAAGAAAGAGAATTTTTGGAGTAATTGTAGCCCACGAATTGTTTCATTAGCTTAATTGTAGCTTAACGATATTAATTTTACTTAAGCAACTTATTTAAGATTTTCTAAATCACCTAAGTGTTCAATTCTCATGTCTAAAAGGTTGAACTTGAATTCCCTTTAATTTTCTTCCAATTTCTCATTGTTTTCACTTTCTCTTCTAGATCTGAGGAATAATGTTTCTCTCTAACTTTCTGTGTCCTTCTTCGTCCTTCCCGATTTTATTCTACGAACTAATTAGCCTAGGCCACAAATTGTTTCATTAGCTTACGTGGCCAAGCTTAACTCAAACTAACCCTACTTAGCCTTTAAGAAATTGAATTTTCTGAGTAATTGTAGTGTAACGATATTAGTTTCCCTTTTGCACATTATTTAAGGTTTTCCAAGTCACCTAAATATTCAATTCTCAAGTCTAAAACGATGAATTTGAATTCTCTTTGATTTTCTTCTGATGCCTCATTCTTTTCGCGAAGTTACTCTTCTACCTCTCTCAAGAACAATGTTTCTATCAAACTTTCTCCATCCTTCCCCATCCATCTCTACTTTCATCTACGAACAAATTGGCTTCGGCCACTAATTGTTTCATTAGCTTAAGCAGCCAAGTTTAACTCAAACTAACCTTGCTTAGCCTCCAAGAAACAGATTTTTCTGAGTACTTGGAGCTTAACGATATTAGTTTAACTTAAGCAGATCATTTAAGGTTTTCTAAGTCGCCTATGTGTTCAATTCTCAAGTCCAAAAGGTTGAATTTAATTCCCTTTGATTTTCTTCCTACTTCTCTTTCATTTTTTTAAATTTCTCTTCTACCTCTCAAAAAGAGTGTTTTTATCCAACTATCTTCGTCCTCCTTCGTCCTTCCCTATTTTATTTTACAAACTAATCACCTAAGGCCATTAATTGTTTCATTAGCTTAAGTGGCCACGTTTCACTCAAACTAACCTCGCTTAGCTCCCAAGAAAGAGAATTTTCTGAGTAATTATAGCTTAACGATATTACTTTAACTTAAGCACCTCATTTAAGATTTTATAAATCACCTAAATGTTCAACTATCAAGTCCAAAAGGATGAATTTGAATTCCCTTTCATCTTGCTCCAATTTCTCTTTCATTTCTCTAACTTTCTCTTCTACCTCTCAAGAATAATGTTTCCATCTAATTTTCTCCATCCATCCCCTTCCTTCTCTAGTTTGTTGTAGGAACTAATTAGCTTAGTTCACAAATTGTTTCATTAGCTGAAGTGGCCAAGTTTAACTTAAACTAGCCTCGCTTAGCCTCCAGGAAAGTGAATTTTTTGAGTAATTGTAGCTTAACGATATTAGTTTAATTTATGCACTTATTTAAGGTTGCCTAAGTCACCTAATTTTTCAATTCTCATGTCCAAATGGTTGAATTTGAATTGCTTTTAATTTTCTTCAATTTTTTTTTTTTTTTCACTAACCTTCTTGTGACGCCCTCAAAATAATACATAAAACCCAACACTTTAGACATGCATTGATATAAAGGAAACCAACAATTTCTATTCATCAGAGTATTTCTTACACTGTATTACATGTTAACGACAAAAGCAAATGCCCTAAGGGCTTACAGCTTTCCAAGTCAACACTTGGTCACACAAAAGAAGAGTACTAACTCTATACAAAATAAGCCCTTGGCTTGATATACATGTAATACAAACAAAATAAAAAAAAAAAAAAAGTCTTCAACTCTCTTCATCATCCAAGCTATGTCCTTGGAGGTGGCATGCTACCTGTACCTGAAAATAATGTCCCATATGGGGTGAGCCAACGCCCAGTAGAGATATGCTAAACACAGTATGAGCAATGACTAAGACATTAGCAATTGATAAATGTTCAATTTCCATAAACCAGTTCATAACCCATTTCCATTTCATGACCACTATGTTCATGTTTCATTTCAGTTTCCATTTCTTATCAATTTCACAATTTACATCAACGGCTCAGAACCTGGCCAACCACTTATATGAGACAATGACTCATATTAAGCACGTCCCATTTTACAATAGATAAACATATTAGTTGTATCAACATCTCAACAGATAAGCATACAAGCTGTATCCACATTTCAATAGATATGCATATTAGCTATATCAACACTTCCAATGATAAGCATATGAGCTACATCAACACATTATCTGACAAGCATATGAGCTATATCAGTAGAGTCCATCCCCTATCTCCTCCTAAACAACATCCGGTTTAGAGGTCCATCCCCTATCTTCCCCTAAACCGTAGAGTACATCCCCTATCTCCTCCCACACACACAACGTATATACACAAAGGTCATATACACAATCAATCAATACATAACATTAATGTATTCTATCAACCGTCATACTCTATGACATATCCAATTGATTAGTTTTAGTTTGCCTAATCATCATGCATTGTCTACAACAGTCAAAACTACCCTCCACCGGTAGCCCAAACAATTATTTCTAAACAGATAATAAAAGCTCCAATAGATAAAATATCGATGTTTTTAAAAGTGAGCGATTAATAAATCTAACTCTACTATTCAACCATATAATGAACCGATTTCATTATTTCCAACTCAATTCCATAAGTCTACAATTTTTCCAAATTAATTATACCAATTAATTTATACAACAAATTAGGGTTTTTTTACCCCATTTCCCAATATTAACCCAATGGCCCATATATCCATAACCAACAACAATATCATTATTTTGAAACCCAAAATACATATTTTTGAATCAAAATAACAAAACTCCCTTTTGATATTTTCAAACCCTAACCTCCCAAAATCAACCCTCTATACAAATGCCCAAATATCTAGGTCAAAACCCATAGTAGTGAGTAGGAATCCCTACCTCAAAAGATGACACCCAACGAAGAAGATGGCGAAAACGAAGTTGCTCCAAACCACGAGTTTCTCGGATCAAAAGATAGCCCTCGACGATCAACAACTTTTTTGTAAAGGCCAAAGGTGAGGAAACAACTCTTACTAGATCAATATCTAGAGAGAAGGCAAGGTTCTAGAGAGAGAAGCACTCAAATGGCTTTTTTTCAAAAAAGTAAGAGAGAGAAAGAATGAGAAAAAGTGATTTAAAACTGCCCCACAGCCAACTGATATACGACATTCCCGCTCGAGCTGAAAACACAACGCTCGAGCGTCAAGAACAAAAACTAGGTCCGCTCGAGCGCAATAAAGCCCGTTCGAGTGCCAAGACACAAGAATAAAGTAAATCCGCTCGAGCGCGAAAACCAGTCCATTCGAGTGTAGATTTCCCCCTCCCATAACTTACACCCAAAGGTATTACCCGCTCAAGCGCCACAGCACCCGCTCGAGCGTAAAGAAACCCGCTCGAGCGTAAAAATCACACCTGCAGAAGTTTTGCAGGGACACGAAAAACTGGGAGTGTGCAATATCTGCTCGAGCGCAACAAGACACGCTCGAGCGGGACGACCAAAAACCTGGCAACAAGATTTCAGACCAAGGTTCAATCCACCTGTTCGAAACAAGCCCAACACATCCTATAGCTCAAACAAATGGATTTAAAGGATGACAACAAGATAGATACGACTACCAACTTCGCAGAACCGAGTCCGGAATACAACAAAACAGTAAAGGGACAACCGGGATCGTTATACTTCTCTTCTAGCTTTGAAGAATAATGTTTCTCTCTATTTTGTTCTTGGAAATAATTAGCTTAGGCCACAAATTGTTTCATTAGCTCATGTGGCCAAGTTTAACTCAAACTAACGTTCCTTAGTGTAGACACCCCATTTTTGACCGTCCTCAAGGCTTGGACGTCACCGCTTGAACACTCGGTGATCATCCATGTTTGTGCTCATCTTGAGTTCCCGGAGGCCTCGGCTATGCGCCTTTCCTCAGGATCTCTTGACTCGACCGTTTTGTGTCTGGTTTTGCACCAAACACTTGTGTTTTTGATTTGGAGGGCGGGAAATGGCTTTTGGGACATCCCTACACTCCACCGGCCATGGCTTAAGGCCACCTGCTGTGTTATGTTGCCATCAGCCAAATGTGATGGTCGGCCAGCCAATTTGACTGCCGGCCGGCCAAATGTGGTTCTCAACAGATATTTCTGTAGACAGCTGGCAGCTGTCATTCTAGGCCATACCCCAGGCCATACCTGGACGTGGCTGTTCTGAGGAGCTGCAGATTGATACATATCTATATCAATCAAGCTCTCTAAAAGAAAAAAAGAAGAAGGAGAAAGAGAGATAGAACTTGGACCAAAAAATCTCTCTCTCTCTCTACATTTTTCTACCTCTCTCTCTAAGGTTTAGGGCTTGTTTGTGCTCAAAAGTGCATTTTTCTTTGCACTTTTGCATACAAACACCTAGTTCTCTACTCCCTTTATTGAGCTGAGGTCCTTGAAGGTGATTTTTGGGGTGATTTGAAGCCTTTTCTTGGTCCAAAAGTTGCTGATTTGCTGCTGTGCTTCAAGGGTGAGACTTTACCTCTTTTAAGCCTTGTTTTCACAGCTTGTTTTGCCTTATTTGCAACTATTTTTGAGCTTAACATATAACATAGAAAATTCTTTTTTTTGAGTGCTCTAAATAGTTTGTTAAGGGTGTTTTAAGCTTTGGGGTTGTTTGACCCCTCTTAAGGCTTGTTTGGTCTTTGTTTTGTGCCATTTCGGTTGAGCTCCGGGACCATTGTGTTCGGGCCTCCTCACCACTAAAATCTTGAGGGATTTCAGTGATGAGGATGGTGCCTTGAGGTCCTAGGAAGGAGAGGGCCGCCCCCTCTCCTTGTTGTCCATGAAAAGGGCCATTTTTAGCCTCTTGAGGGAGCATATAGTTTGAGTGTGTATTGACCATGCCTTGACTGATTTTCATGCTTATTATTTCATAATGTAGCATTGTTGTATGTTGGTTTTGGTACACCATGCTTGCTTAGCATACATGCCTTGTAATGCCTTGTTTTAGCCTTAACATGTCCTATGCTTTGAGCCCTTATTCAAGCATGTTTAGGCCTAGCTTTATGAAGCTTGTATGTTTGTTTTTCCATGCTTATGGTCTACCTTTAGTTGTTTTGGTCGACCATGGCATGCATTGCATAGCCCCTTTACATTGTTTAGCTTGTAGGCTTTAAATGTGTGAAGTGTTGAGCATGCATTGTTTGATTTATTTCAGTGGTTTGGCACCACTTATAGCATCATTTCAGTCCTCTTAGCATGCTCGTATGCTTGCATTTCATGGCCCCTTTGATGCTTCAAGAGGTTGTGTCCTATGCTCCATGTTTGGTTATTGTGTATGCTTCCATGTGTAAGTCATTTAGTTGCCATCTAAGTGGTCTTTTGGCTTTTTTTTAGCATGCTAAAACTCTGGTTTTGGTCATTTAATTCATGCTGTGTGCGGTTGCATTAAGTGTAGTTCAATCCCCCTTAGGCTTGCCTTGAATCTTGAACCATTGTTGCATGCCATGCTTACCTTGTTTACTTGGTTTAGCACCATTCTTAACATGATTTTCAAAGCTTATAATGCATGCCATTAGCCCATGTTTGCATCCTCTTAAGTGTGCTTGAGAGTTGTTCTTATATGCCTAGGTGTTAGTCCTTGTGGGCATGAATGCTTGCATGTCATTCGTCCTTCCATTCTTGAGCATGTTAGCCATTGTTTTGGGCCTAGTTGAGAGCTGCCTAATTCAGTTCAAATCCACCTTTTGCATGCTATTCAAATGTTGTTGCATTAATCCACGTTTGCATGTTTTGGTTGCATGAGTTGCATGCTTGAAATCACTTGCTTTTGGCATGCATTCCCTTAGTCAAGTTGTTAGCATGTTTGCATGTCTTGCACATTTGCATGATTATATCACATCTCGCATGCTTCATTAGCTTGCATAGTTGTGACATGCTTGTTTGCCTTGTTTGCTTAGGTTGTATACCTAGTGTACATCGCATGTTTGCATGCTCCCCTCCATACCATATAGCATACTAGTTTGCATGCCAAGGTTGCATTCCATCTAGCATGCATGCCTTGTCCCTTGATCCAGTGATAGAGATTGGGCCTTTGTTTGTGTGTGTGTGCATTGCATTTGAAATCAAAATGCATACTTGGTCTCTTGGGCCATCATGTATCGAAATGCGCGATTGCTGGTCCGAGAACCAAGGAGCACACCCCTTTGAGTCATAAATATGACAACAGGTGTGATTGGTGCATACATTGCTTGAAATGCATTGCCATGCCATGTTTTGTCTTCTGCTGCTGTCAAACCAGTTTTTGTAGGAAGATTTGGCCGGCCGGCAATGTTGAGTGCCGACCGGCAAAGAGTGTTTGGCCGATAGCATAATGTTTAGCCGATGACCATTCTAAATGGCCGATGATGATCCCACTTAACCGGCGGTGTTCCAAAACACTCAGAGAAGCAACCTTGGGAGTTATGCAATTTCTAGAGAAGCAGAATAGTCAAAGCAGAGGCAACTTGTGCATGGCAGTGACTTTCCGAGCGGAGCCGAGTGCGCATTGCTTTGGGCCCTCTTCCCAAGGCCGTTTACTGCTTTCATTAGATTAGTTAATTTGTTAATTAATTAATTGGTCTGTAATATTTAATTAGCTTGTAGGTTAATTAACTTGTATTATTCTTTCGGTCCCTCCGAGCGAGGGCAAATCTGTAATAAGTGTGGGTGCGTGTGTGCATGTCTTCCAACCCCCACTTCTTTCTCCCTTTTACTTACCTGCTTTTGATGGTTAGTATTAGGACATGTTTACTTTAGCATACCTTATGCTGTGCATGCGTGCATCATTCATCAGTATTGCATGCACCAGGCTCGGCGCATCATACTAACTGCATAAGTATTTCAAATCTAACTTGAATACATGCTACTTGTGCATTTTCACATGTCATTTATAGACTAGCTGAGCCTACTCTAGTGACATTCCGTATGCGTTGCATTAGGCATTTAAACATGGACTTGGATCATGCATGATTGCTAACATGTTCTTGTTTTGGCTTGGAGTACTTGGTAAGCATTTATGCTTTAGCATACCACATGCGTGTGAGTGTTGCCATAACAGCATGATTACCATGAGGCTAGCTGCTTATGTGATATAACTGCTCGAATGCCTGTGGATGGAGGTTGAATTACCTAAATTGGAATAATGCATTAAAACTGTGAGTTTTAAGCCCACTAGATAGTGGCAAAACCATCTTTTCTAAAAGCCCACTCGAGGGTGGCAAAACCTGCATTTTAGCTTACTTGCGAGTAACAAACCATCTTCAAAACGAACATGCAATGTTTTGTTCCAATTTAGGCGATTTGGTTTATACTTGTTTGCTGTGCGCATAACATAGTAATTCTAGGCTGATAAACGGAATAAGAACACATAACGTTTTCAAAAACGGATATCACGGTTAGTAGAGGCCGATCTTCAGATCGGGCGAGAGGGGGTGCTCATAGCTGACCTTCCCCGATAGTACCCAAGCTCCCGAGCCGAGGCAACTTTGGTGATGACGGACACGTGGCCTTTGGCACCGAGTCTAGGTTTCCTAAATTTCCCAAAACAAAATATTTAGGTGGCGACTCTGTATCTGGCAAAGCAGTCCATGTTTGGCACTTCTTTTTCAAAATCTGTTTTCTCAAAACGATTTGCCGGATTTGGACTCTTTGGTTCAGATTTAGAACCGTGACAAATTGAGAGTCCTGAACTGTAGTAGACCCGCAAAATGAACAGAACGGGACTCGTCCTCCCGGGGCATTCAGGGACGTCTACACTTAGCCTCTAACAAAAACAATTTTCTGAGTAAGTGTTGTTTAACGATATTAGTTTAACTTAAGCACCTCATTTAAGATTTTCTATATCACCTAAGTGTTCATTTCTCTTGTCTGAGGGTAAGAATTTGAATTTCATTTAGTTCTCTTCCAATTTCACTTTCTTTTTTTTGTAACTTTCTCTTCTACCTGTCAAGAATAATGTTTCTATCTAACTTTCCCCGTCCTTCACCATCCTTCTCAATTTTTTTCAACGAACTAATTGGCTTAGGCCACTAATTGTTTCATTAGCTTAAGTAACCAAGGTTAACCCAGACTAACCTTACTTGGCCTCCAAGAAAGAGATTTTTCTAAGTAATTGTATCTTGACGATATTAGTTTAACTTAAGCACCTCGTTTAAGGCTTTCTAAGTCACCTAAGTTTTCAATTCTCAAGTCGAAAAGGATGAATTTGAATTCCCTTTGATTTTCTTCCTATTTCTCTTTCATTTCTCTAACTTTGTCATCTACCTCTCAAGAAGAATGTACTTGTCCAACTTTTTCCGTCCTCCCCCGTTCTTTTCCTTTTTCTTCTACAAACTAATTAGTTTAGGCCACTAATTGTTTCATTACCTTAAGTGGCCATGTTTAACTCAAACTAACCTTGCTTAGCATCTAAGAAAGAGAATTTTCGGAGTAATTGTAGGCCACGAATTGTTTCATTAGCTTAATTGTAGCTTAACGATATTAATTTTACTTAAGCAACTTATTTTAGATTTTCTAAATCACCTAATTGTTCAATTCTCATGTCTAAAAGGTTGAACTTGAATTCCCTTTAATTTTCTTCCAATTTTTCATTCTTTTCACTTTCTCTTCTAGATCTGAAGAATAATGTTTCTCTCTAACTTTCTGTGTCCTTCTTCTTCCTTCCCTATTTTATTCTACGAACTAATTAGCTTAGGCTACAAATTGTTTCATTAGCTTAAGTGGCCAAGTCTAACTCAAACTAACCCTGCTTAGCCGTTAAGAAATTGAATTTCATTAGCAATTGTAGTTTAACGATATTAGTTTCCCTTTTGCACATTATTTAAGGTTTTCCAAGCCAGCTAAATATTCAATTCTCAAGTCTAAAACGATGAATTTGAATTCTCTTTGATTTTCTTCCGATGCCTTATTCTTTTCGCGAAGTTACACTTCTACCTCTCTCAAGAACAATGTTTCTATCAAAATTTCTCCGTCCTTCTCCATCCATCTCTACTTTCATCTACGAAAAAATTGGTTTGGGCCACTAATTGTTTCATTAGTTTAAGTTGCCAAGTTTAACTCAAACTAACATTGCTTAGCCTCCAAGAAACAGATTTTTCTGAATACTTGTAGCTTAACGATATTAGTTTAACTTAAGCAGATCATTTAAGGTTTTCTAAGTTGCCTAAGTGTTCAATTCTCAAGTCCCAAAGGTTGAATTGGAATTCCCTTTGATTTTCTTCCTACGTCACTTTCATTTTTTTAAATTTCTCTTGTACCTCTCAAGAAGAGTGTTTTTCTCCAACTATCTTCATCCTCCTCCGTCCTTCTCTATTTTATTTTACAAACTAATTACCTAAGGCCGTTAATTGTTTCATTTGCTTAAGTGGCCATGTTTAACTCAAACTAACCTCGCTTAGCCCCCAAGAAGGAGAATTTTCTTAGTAATTATAGCTTAACGATATTACTTTAACTTAAGCACCTCATTTAAGATTTTGTAAATCACCTAAATGTTCAACTATCAAGTCCAAAAGGGTGAATTTGAACTCCCTTTGATTTTGTTCCAATTTCTCTTTCATTTCTCCAACTTTCTCTTCTACCTCTCAAGAATAATGTTTCCATCTAATTTTCTCCGTCCATCCCCTTCCTTCTCTATTTTGTTGTAGGAACTAATTAGCTTAGTTCACAAATTGTTTCATTAGCTGAAGTGGCCAAGTTTAACTTAAACTAACCTCGCTTAGCCTCCAGGAAAGGGGATTTTTTGAGTAATTGTAGCTTAGCGATATTAGTTTAATTTATGCACTTATTTAAGGTTTTCCATGTCACCTAATTTTTCAATTCTCAGGCCCAAAAGGTTGAATTTGAATTGCCTTTAATTTTCTTCAAATTTCTTTTTTTCTTTTCACTAACCTTCTCTTCTAGCTTAGAAGAATAATGTTTCTCTCTATTTTGTTCTTGGAAATAATTAGCTTAGGCCACAAATTGTTTCATTAGCTCTTGTGGCCAAGTTTAACTCAAACTAACGTTCCTTAGCCTCTAAGAAAAAGAATTTTCTGAGTAAGTGTTGCTTAACGATATTAGTTTAACTTAAGCACCTCATTTAAGATTTTCTATATCACCTAAGTGTTCAATTCTCTTGTCTGAGACTAAGAATTTGAATTTCCTTTTGTTCTCTTCCAATTTCCCTTTCGTTTTTTTTCTAACTTTCTCTCTTACCTTTCAAGAATAATGATTCTATCTAAATTTTCCATCCTTCTCCATCCTTCTCAATTTTGTTCTAGAAACTAATTAGCTTAGTAAACTAATTAGCTTAGGACACTAATTGTTTCTTTAGCTTAAGTAGCCAATTTTAACACAAACAAACCTTACTTAGCCTCCAAGAAAGAGATTTTTCTAAGTAATTGTATCTTAACAATATTAGTTTAACTTAAGAACCTCATTTAAGGCTTTCTAAGTCACCTAAGTTTTCAATTCTCAAGTCCAAAAGGATGAATTTGAATTCCCTTTGATTTTCATCCTATTTCTCTTTCATTTCTCTAACTTTCTCATCTACCTCTCAAAAAGAATGTACCTGTCCAACTTTCTTCGTCCTCCTCCGTTCTTTTCTATTTTCTTCTACAAACTAATTAGTTTGGGCCACTAATTGTTTCATTAGCTTAAGTCGCCATGTTTAACACAAAGCAACCTTGCTTAGCCTCCAAGGAAGAGAATTTTCGGAGTAATTGTAGGCCACGAATTGTTTCATTAGCTTAAGTGGCCGTGTTTAACTCTAACTAACGTAAATGTTCAATTATCAAGTTCAAAAGGATGAATTTGAGTTCCCTTTGTTTTTGTTCCAATTTCTGTTTCTTTTCTCTAACTTTCTCTTCTACCTCTCAAGAATATTGTTTTTCTGTAACTTTCTTCGTCCTTCCCTTCCTTCCTTACTTTGCTGTAGGAACTAGTTGGCATAGGCCACAAATTGTATCATTAGCTTAAGTGGCCAAGTTTTGACTCAAACTAACCTTGCTTAGCCTCCTCCAACAAAGTGAATTTTCAGAGTAACCGTAGCTTAACGATATTAGTTTTACTTATGCACCTTATTTAAGGTTTTCTATGTCACCAAAATGTTCAATTCTCAAGCCGAAAATGATGAATTTGAATTCCCTTTGATTTTCTTCTGATGTCTCTTTCTTTTCTGGAAGTTACTCTTCTACATCTCTCAAGAAGAATGTTTCTATTAGACTTTCTCCATCCTTCTCCATCTTTCTCTATTTTCTTGTACGGACAAATTAGCTTAGGCCACTAATTGTTTCCTTACCAAAAGTGGCGAAGTTTAACTCAAACTGAACTTCTTGGTCTTTAAGAAAAAGAATTTCTGAGTAATTGTAGCTTAAGGATATTAATTTTACTTAAGCAACTTACTTAAAATTTTCTAAATCACCTAAGTGTTCAATTCTCATTTCCAAAAGGTTGAATTTGTATTCCCTTTAATTTTCTTCCAATTTCACTTTCTTTTCACTTTCTCTTCTAGACCTGAAGAATAATGTTTCTCTCTAACTTTCTGTGTCCTTCTCTGCCCTTCCGTATTTTGTTCTAGGAACTAATTAGCTTGGGCCCAAAATTATTTCATTAGTTTAAGTGGCCAAGTTTAACTGAAACTAACCTTGCTTAGCCTTCAAGAATGTGAATTTTCTGAGTAATTGTAGCTTAACGATATTAGTTTAACTTTTGCCCGTCATTTAAGGTTTTCTAAGTCACCTAAATATTCAATTCTGAAGTCTAAAACGATGAATTTGAATTCTCTTTGATTTTCTTCTGATGCTTCTTTCTTTTCTCGAAGTTACTCTTCTACCACTCTCAAGAAAATTGTTCCTATCAAACTTTCTCCGTCGTTCCCATCCATCTCTTTTTTCATCTACGAACAAATTAGCTTAGGCCACTAACAGTTTCATTAGCTTAAGCTTCCAAGTTTAACACAAACTAACATTGCTAAGCGTCGAAGAAACATATTTTTCTGAGTATTTGTAGCTTAACGATATTAGCTTCACTTAAGAACATCGTTTAAGGTTTTCTAGGTCGCCTAAGTGTTCAATTCTCAAGTCCAAAAGGATGAATTTCAATTTCCTTTGATTTTCTTCCTACTTCTATTTCATTTTTTTCACTTTCCCTTCTACCTCTCAAGAAGAATGTTTTTATCCAACTTTCTCTGTCCCCCTCCACCCTTCTCTATTTTATCCTACGAACTAATTAGGTAAGGCCACTAATGTTTCATTCGCTTAAGTGGCCACGTTTAACTCAAACTAACATTGCTTAGCCCCCAAGAAAGATAACTTTCTGAGTAACTGTAGCTTTACGATATTACTTTAACTTAAGTACCTTATTTAAGATTTTGTAATTCACCTAAATGTTCAACAATCAAGTCCAAAAGGATGACTTTGAATTCCCTTTCATTTTGTTCCAATTTCTCTTTCGTTTCTCTAACTTTCTCTTCTAACTCTCAAGAATAATGTTTCCATCTAACTTGCTCTATCCATTCCCTTCCTTCTATTTTTTGTTGTAGGAACTGATTAGCTTAGTTCACAAATTGTTTCATTAGCTGAAGTGTACAAGTTTAACTTAAACTAACCTCGCTTACCCTCCAAGAAAGTGAATTTTCTGAGTAATGGTAGCTTAATGATATTAGTTTAATTTATGCACTTATTTAAGGTTTTCTAAGCCACCTAAGTGTTCAATTGTCATGTCCAAAAGGCTGAATTTGAATTCCCTTTTATTTTCTTCCAATTTCTTTTTTTCTTTTCACTAACTTTCTCTTCTAGGTCTGAAGAATAATGTTTCCCTCTATTTTGTTCTAGGAAATAATTATCTTAGGCCACAAATTGTTTCACTAGCACAAGTGGCCAAGTTTAACTCAAACTAACATTGCTTAGCCTCTAAGAAAAGGAATTTTCAGACTAATTGTTGCTTAACGATATTAGTTTAACTTAAGCGCCTCATTTAAGATTTTCTATATCACCTAAGTTTTCAATTCTCTTGTCCGAAAGGTTGAATTTGAATTTCCTTTAATTCTCTTCCAATTTCTCTTTCTTTTTTCTCTGACTTTCTCTTCTACCTCTTAAGAATAATGTTTCTTTCTAACTTTCCCCGCCCTTCTCCATCCTTCTTTATTTTGTTCTAGGAACTAATTAGCATAGGCCACTAATTGTTTCATTAGCCTAAGTAGCCAAGTTTAACACAAACTAACCTTACTAAGCCTCCAAGAAAGAGATTTTTCTAAGCAATTGTATCTTAACAATATTTGTTTAACTTAAGCACCTCGTTTAAGGCTTTCTACGTCACCTAAGTTTTCAATTCTCAATTCCAAAAGGATGAATTTGAATTCCCTTTGATTTTCTTCATATTTCTCTTTCATTTCTCTAACTTTCTCATCTACCTCTTAAGAAGAATGTACCTGTCCAACTTTCTCCGTCCTCCTCAGTTCTTTTGTATTTTCTTCTACAAACTAATTAGCTTAGGCCACTAATTGTTTCATCAGCTTAAGTCTCCATGTTTAACTAAAACTAACCTTTCTTAGCCTCCATGGAAGAGAATTTTCCGAGTAATTGTAAGCCACGAATTGTTTCATTAGCTTAAGCGGCCGTGTTTAACTCAAACTAACTTAAATGTTCAATTATCAAGTTCAAAAGGATGAATTTGAATTCCCGTTGTTTACGTTCCAATTTCTATTTCTTTTCTCTAACTTTCTCTTCTATCTCTCAAGAATAATGTTTTTCACTAACTTTCTCTGTCCTTCCCCTTCCTTCTCTATTCTGTTGTAGGAACTAGTTAGCATAGTCCACAAATTGTTTCATTAGCTTTAGTGGCCAAGTTTGACTCAAACTAACCTTGCTTAGCCTCCTCTAAGAAAGTGAATTTTCAGAGTAACCATAGCTTAATGATATTAGTTTAACTTATCCGCCTTATTTAAGGTTTTCTAAGTCACCAAAATGTTCAATTCTCAAGCCAAAAACGATGAATTTGAATTCCCTTTGATTTTCTTCCGATGTCTCTTTCTTTTCTGGAAGTTACTCTTCTACATCTCTCAAGAAGAATGTTTCTATCAGACTTTCTCCGTCCTTCTCCATCCTTCTCTACTTTCTTCTACGAAAAAAATTAGCTTAGGCCACTAATTGTTTCCTTAGAAAAAGTGGCGAAGTTTAGCTGAAACTGAACTTCTTGGTCTTTAAGAAATAGAATTTCTGAGTAATTGTAGCTAACGATATTAATTTTACTAAAGCAACTTACTTAAAATTTTCTAAATCAGCTAAGTGTTCAATTCTCATGTCCAAAAGGTTGAATTTGTATTCCCTTTAATTTCTCTTTCTTTTCACTTTCTCTTCTAGATGTAAAGAATAATGTTTCACTCTAACTTTCTGTGTCCTTCTCCGTCCTTCCGTATTTTGTTCTACGAACTAATTAGCTTTGGCCAAAAATTGTTTCATTAGTTTAAGTGGCCATGTTTAACTGAAACTAACCTTGCTTAGCCTTCAAGAATGTGAATTTTCTGAGTAATTGAAGCTTAACGATATTAGTTTAACTTTTGCCTGTTATTTACGGCTTTCTAAGTCACCTAAATATTCAATTCCCAAGTCTAAAACGATGAATTTGAGTTCTCTTTGATTTTCTTCCGGTGCCTCTTTCTTTTCTCGAAGTTACTCTTCTACCACTCTCAAGAAGAATGTTCCTATCAAATTTTCTCCGTTGTGCCCAACCATCTCTATTTTCATCTACGAACAAATTAGCTTAGGCCACTAACTGTTTCATTAGCTTAAGCTTCCAAGTTTAACTCAAACTAACCTTGCTAAGCGTCCAAGAAACTGATTTTTTTGAGTATTTGTAGCTTAACGATATTAGCTTAACTTAAGAACATTGTTTAAGGTTTTCTAGGTCGCCTAATTGTTCAATTCTCAAGTCCAAAAGGATGAATTTGAATTCCCTTTGATTTTCTTCTTACTTCTTGTAAACAAAGTATAACGCAGCGGAATAAAAATTATGGTCATACCTTTCAAATAGAGTCTGAATTGAAAGATCTCGTGGGTAAATCACGTGCTTCCAGGATCTGATAAAACCAACCCAGCAGTGAAGTGATATTACAGAATGAATATCACCCACACAAATCACAGTGCAAATGACTTGATCGTTGTTTTTGGGAGAGAGTCAGTATATGGGTAAAACTCAGATCATACGTTTTTTCTCTCTTAATCACCCATAACCCATATACCAGATATATAATATGTTATTATTATCTATCCATATCAGTTAATGGAGATAATATCTGTATCCTGAGTGGTTATCCTAAATAGGTTTGAATTCAATTTCAAAACCTATTTGGATAAGGTTCAAATTCAAATTCAAATGGTCATGCCACATGGGCACCCAATACTAACTTCTCCCACTCGCACATGAGTTGGCATGACACTGCCACATCTCTATCTCAATCTCCCCAAAAATGAACAATCTCATACTAGCCAATGCACCGTGCGACTGCTGAGAACACCTGTATGTGGGAGCTCTATACTAGAAACTCAATATGAGTCAGTATAGAGACATCAACCCAAAAAGAACAGAGATTGTGTCTCATATATCCCAGACTCATCTAATTACAGCGGTCCAAAAAACTTCTCTAATCCCTCAAAAAGAGCATGTTTGACCCTCTCAATTCTTGCAATATATTCACACTCAATTCGCTTTTCATACAGAGCGATGTGAGTTGCCGGCAGTGAATATACAACGGTGGTGTAATACTAGATGATCTTCCCTTTGCCCTCATGCCATTTAGTTTAGGATTAACCGCTTTCCCAGTGATGTCCCTTAAGGCCGAATCATACATGACCGCAGGCAACATACCAAAGTAGCAGAACATCAATCCCTTACCTTATGACATAGTCAAAAGTCACAAAAGGGTACATAAATGAAAGTCATATCAATAATGACATGTAAGACTCACACGGTGAGGAAACACGGATCCATTCTCTCACCTCATTACTCGATCGCCAAGCACATGTAGCATGAATACATGTTACGGTGGAATAACTCTTCCATAAAGAGTGACGTCATACTCGATACACCGTACAGATATTACTCTAGTCGCTTTCTAGCGCCTAACCCGAATTCTCTATTTGCTCGCCTTCCAGGCGCCAAATGAGATCTCGCATCTGGCTAATCATAACAGGCACAACATGAAAAGTGGGTACTAACATCCATGTTTAATAAGGCCCACGACTGTGGGCTTTACAGCACGTATAGCAGCGAGAAATCATCGTGGCAGAGATAGGATTCATAATCATAGTTGATAGATATGCTTGTATAGGTTGCTTCAATGTGATCAGAAAGTATGACCAACACAACCCATGTACAGAAGGATACTTTCAGCTGTACAACATGTTTGGATAGGAAGAAAATAGCCCCAGAAAACTTTGTATATTTTGATTCTTTTCTCTTAAGTGATAAATCTGTTATATTTTTCTTCCGTATCTTGTACAAATGCCGGGATTTACCTCGTACAGAGTGAGAAATTTGTTGTAATTATAGACAGTGTTACTTCTTTTAATGTTAATTATTTGTCTAATCTTGGTCTTGCCTTGTAAGTTTTGTTATTTTGATTAGTTTCGTTCTTTCAGGAACCATTCTTCAGAGCCACAATGCAATGTCTCTGTATAGAGGGGGCAGAAATTGAGTGCTAACCTAACCAGTGAGCCCCTGAGGTCGCCTCGATTAGGCGAGCAATAAAGATTAAATGAGTATGGGCCAAAGTTCAAGGAAAGTGGGTCAATCACGTTTGACTAGTTAAATCTAAATGGATCCTCCACGGTGGAAGTATCCGAGGGAACCTGTTGAGACTTGCCATGGCCCAGTATCTAAGGTAACCCATTTTGGCTTTGCCACCCCACTAGATCATTTCGGCGCCGTCTTGAGGTGCAAGTACTTAAGGAATACCCTGTGAGGGAAGCGTAGTCGAGGTGACTACGTGCCTGTTTGACAGAAATTATTTATAGCTTATTTCAGCTTTCAGCTTAATTTAAGCTATTTTGATGTGTTTGGTTTAGCTTATAGCTTTGTGGAAGTCAGAAATCAGCTTATTCTTTGAGTGGGGCAGGAGATGCTTTAAGAATAAGCTGGAAATCAGCTTAAGCTGAAAGTTATAAGCTATAAGCACTTTCCCACAGCTCTACCAAACAGGGCTTACAACCTCAGGAACTACCTTCAAAGGCAAGACTCCTCGAGTTGATAGCAACCTTCAAGGAAGGCCTCCTCTCAGTGCAAACACAGACTAATGCTTGGAGCTGATAACATGCCGAAAAGATCAATAGCTTTTCGCTAATATCAGGTCCCAATGCTTACTAGTTGGAGTTGATAACAGGCCTCAGAAGCGCCAGTATACCACAGCGATCTCACTAAGATGAGATCAGGTTAGCTTGAAAGTATGGGACTCCCTTTCCATTACCTAGGCTAAGGACCTGCCTCGGTCGCACTGGCAGAACCAAGGAAGTCCTCTTGGGTTTGATAGAAAGGGGTAGCAAGGCCGAGTCCAAGTCTCGTTGTGGCCTTCACCCTAGGAAGCTAGGTAGTTTGTGGTTAGGTGACTAAGGGTAGAGAAATCACTAAGTTGAATACAAATATAGCTGATAGTAGGCCATAAGTCCTAAAGAAGGTGTTTCTTGGGAAACTGAACTAATAAGGAGAATGTCGCGGAAGGTGCCACCGAAGAAGGTGTTGAAACGGCACCTTTCGAGGTCCGTACCAAAAATGGTACTTAGTGAGGTTTGCACCAGAAAAGGGCACCTTCTAAGGTTCTTGCCAAACAATGGCACCTGCGACAGCATACAATAATGCGCTATAGAACCCTAGGTCTTAACTTCGCAATCTTATGAGAAGTAAAATAAAGATAAGCTGCTTAACGGTTACAGATCGCCCATAGATGGCTCTCCGTTAACCTATTACTCAAAATGGAGTGTAAAATCTGATATGGAGGGCACTTAGTTAAGGATATAGGCAACAAACTAGTGCAATTTCCAATTGGGAAACATTTTCCGCCATTATCCACCTAACATTAACAATATTTAATTCCTTATCTCTACTACACCAATGTGTTGTTGAGTACTAGGAATAATCAATTTTCTAAGCATCCATCTCTCTTCACAGAGTTTTCTAAAAATAACTCAAATAGATATTTGCCACCTTGGTCAAAACTAAAAGCACGAAAGCTATTATCTAATTGATCTCAACCTCATATGTGCAATGTCAAAAATCATCTCAAAACTTTTGACTTATGGGAGATCAAATAGTCTTGACTCAGATGCGTATCGTAATCTATAAATGTGTCGAGATTGAGGCTTAGCTATCATACCCTTACACATATCTAGTCACAAATATCATAGTGGGCTAAATGCGCCAAAACAAATGACCTTCTACGGGTTTCCTACTTACTTGTGCGCACCCATTGCGAACAAAGTTACACATTCATATGAGAGCAGGATGTCATAAGCGAGTGGGCCCGAGAAGGCCTACTCAAACCATCGTGTCATCATCTCATTAATGTGATTAAGTATAATAAGCCACTGGTTCATGACCAATTTCATAAAACTAATTCCAATCATCTTAATGTGTGAGTTCTCGAAGACAAGTTTTAAAAAGTTTAGGCCCAACTAGATAATGACTCACGACTAAGTCATATTCACTAGATCATAAAAGCGATGCCATGGAGATATCAAGTGCGCCTAAGTCGCAAATTTAACTAGTAAGTGCTAATCCCCTGCACCTTCAAGTCAATTTTATTCTCAATACACTTTACTGCATCTAGTTGAAAGATGACGATACTCTTCTTGCCATCTCTATTTCTCGCTTCATAGTTACTTGCAATTAATTCTACTATCCACTAGAAGGAGAGAATAAGTTATCAATCTATGACAGCTCCTGAAGTAACTTAAGCACGAATTAGGCTGAAGAGTCTAATTCAACACAATGCTCTCACAAGCGATGCGTCAAATTTTTAGAGTCATAACAACCTTGTCAGCCTTGACCTTTTCATTACTATGCTGCAACGTTTGCGCTTAGTGGTAAACGTTATTCAAAACGTTAGCCTAGCTAAGGAATCATACAAAGAAGCCCCTCTTCATGTCTCACACTCAAGTGTGGAAACAGTAAGTGTCCAGACTAAGACAAGTCGGCAATGCTAATAGATTTTGCAGCCACTAAGCGCTAATCTTTTCACTTAGTGTTAATAGATTTTGCAGCTTCTAAGCGCTAATCTTTTCACTTCACGTGATATTTCAACGCACACTATTATAGTGCATGAAATTTTGCTCCATCCATTCCCAATAATTGGGTAGAGAGCAAAATACTGCTCATACTGGCTACTCGTTTTACACTTAATGGCTAATTTATTTAAGCTTGCATTTCTTGGATGACGTGACTCTTAAATGTTACTTCATCCAATGATGTAACATTATTTACAAGTCAAATTACAAAGTCAATACACGCAGCTCAATAGTCAAGATCATATACAGATCTATTGAGGGCTTACTAATTTCATAACTCCAAAACTCGCCAACCAAAACTACGTAGCGTGCCGCTAACCATAGCGCACACATTAGTTTTTATTATGCCAAACAAGGCAACAAAACCACGGCGACTTTGAGTCATGTTTCCATACTTTGGCTCAATTAAGACTTGACCTAAAGTCTCCAAGCCTTTTGCTCATCTAAAGAATGAGATTACATTGTTCACATTTGAACATCTCTACTAAATCTAGGTCAACCAAATTAACTTTCATAAGCTAAATCAATGTGGAGAGAAATTCGCATTAGGATTAATCTGATTAGCATAATATAATTTTGCCGCAAAAATCTAAATTAAATAGTGACAATATTACACAAGTTGCAAGATTGAAAATCCGCTATGCTCGTAATCATCTCTTGCGCCACAGGTGACAATTATCCAAAATTTAATTTAATTTATGCGCAAAATATTGGTTTTCGGGAGTAAACCTACAAAGATTTCTCTCAACCGAACAACCTCCCACTGACTATGGCATGTCAAAGCATGATAAATTCCAAACAATAGCATCTTAATGTAAATTTACAAATAACTCATGCTATATTCAATTAATAATGGAATTCTAATAAATAACAATTAATCATGCTATTCTCATTACAACATATTAGAAACTCTAGGCAAAAAAAAAAATAATATGCTGTAATATTCAAATTATGCCATAATAGAAACTATATCACTTCTGAAATTTTCTGAAATTTTTCTGAAATTTTCTGGAATTTTAAATAACTAATAAAGACACGTAAAATTAGAAATAAAAAATCCAGAAACTGATAAACTAAAAAAAATTATTCCAGTAAATAGAAAAACATTTCAGAAGTCTACAAAAACAAATTTCAACCCCAGAAAATTATTTAAGCAACACCAGATGCATTTTAAACCAGAAATAATGAATTATTATTTCATGAAAAATATTTTTTATTTTTATAAAATTTTCAAAATTTTACAGAAGATAAAAAAATTTAATTCTGAGTCTAACGGTACAAACCACGCATAAAACAAAGCTATAACGAATTAATTATGGCAATTTAACGCGATTCAGAATTAAAAACAAAACAAACAGAGCCATAGAGTCAAGCCAGCGTGAAAAAAAAAATGGCTCGGCTCGGCTGGCCGCCGCTCAGCGCAACTCGGCGCGAGTCGGCTCAACGCGGTGCGGCGCATGGCGCGCGCGTGGCTGCGCACGTGGCGCGACTCGAAGCGGCGCGGCTAACGTGCGCGCATGGAAGGGAGGGGACAGCTCGCGCGTGGGAAGCGCGCCTAGCGCGTCTCAGCGCGTGGTGGCGCGTGGGGGTTCTGGGCGGCGTCATACAGCGCGTGAATCACACGCACCGCCTTCCCAGGTGTTTTCTGGTCCGATTTTTGTACTGTCGGACTCCATTTTTCACAATAAAAACACTTATGGCATTAAAAATGACATTTAAACAACATAAAAATGAGGTATATCCCTCTCTCAATCTAATGGAGTTAAAATGCAAAAAAAAATCGTGCACTTCATCTTCCTCCTCCATTAATATTCATGCATATATCATGTATATGTATTTATATAAAAAATATACACATATTTTAATGCATAAAAATAAGCACGAAAATACCCATATTTATGGCTCTGATACCAATGTAAACAAAGTATAACGCAGCGGAATAAAAATTATGGTCATACCTTTCAAATAGAGTCTGAATTGAAGGATCTCGTGGGTAAATCACGTGCTTCCAGGATCTGATAAAACCAACCCAGCAGTGAAGTGATATTACAGAATGAATATCACCCACACAAATCACAGTGCAAATGACTTGATCGTTGTTTTTGGGAGAGAGTTAGTATATGGGTAAAACTCAGATCATACGTTTTTTCTCTCTTAATCACCCATAACCCATATACCCGATATATAATATGTTATTATTATCTATCCATATCAGTTAATGGAGATAATATCTGTATCCTGAGTGGTTATCCTAAATAGGTTTGAATTCAATTTCAAAACCTATTTGGATAAGGTTCAAATTCAAATTCAAATGGTCATGCCACAAGGGCGCCTATTACTAACACTTCTATTTCATTTTTTTAACTTTCCCTTCTACCTCTCAAGAAGAATGTTTTTATCCAACTTTCTCCGTCTTCCTCCACCCTTCTCTATTTTATTCTACAAACTAATTAGCTAAGGCCACTAATTGTTTCATTAGCTTAAGTGGCCACGTTTAACTCAAACTAATTTCGCTTAGTCCCCAAGAAAGATAACTTTCTGAGTAACTGTATCTTTAAGATATTACTTTAAATTAAGTACCTCATTTAAGATTTTGCAAATCACCTAAATGTTCAACTATCAAGTCCAAAAGGACGAATTTGAATTCCCTTTAATTTTGTTCCAATTTCTCTTTCGTTTCTCTAACTTTCTCTTCTAACTGTCAAGAATAATGATTCCATCTAACTTTCTCCATCCATCCTCTTCCTTCTCTATTTTGTTGTAGGAACTGATTTGCTTTGTTCACAAATTGTTTCATTAGCTGATGTGTCTAAGTTTAACTTAAACTAACCTCGCTTACCCTCCAAGAAAGTGAATTTTCTGAGTAATTGTAGCTTAATGATATTAGTTTAATTTATACACTTATTTAAAGTTTTCTAAGTCACCTAAGTGTTCAATTGTCATGTCCAAAAGGCTGAATTTGAATTCCCTTTAATTTTCTTCCAATTTCTTTTTTTTCTTTTCACTAACTTTCTCTTCTAGGTCTGAAGAATAATGTTTCCCTCTATTTTGTTCAAGCAAATAATTATCTTAGGCCACAAATTGTTTCACTAGCACAAGTGGCCAAGTTTAACTCAAACTAACATTGCTTAGCCTCTAAGAAAAGGAATTTTCAGACTAAGTGTTGCTTAACGATATTAGTTTAACTTAAGCGCCTCATTTAAGATTTTCTATATCACCTAAGTGTTCAATTCTCTTGTCCGAAATGTTGAATTTGAATTTCCTTTAATTCTCTTCCAATTTCTCTTTCTTTTTTCTCTGACTTTCTCTTCTACCTCTTATGAATAATGTTTCTATCTAACTTTCCCCGTCCTTCTCCATCCTTCTTTATTTTGTTCTAGGACCTAATTAGCATAGGCCACTAATTGTTTCATTAGCCTAAGTAGCCAAGTTTAACACAAACTAACCTTACTAAGCCTCCAAGAAAGAGATTTTTCTAAGCAATTGTATCTTAACAATATTTATTTAACTTAAACACCTCGTTTAAGGCTTTCTACGTCACCTAAGTTTTCAATTCTCAAGTCGAAAAGGATGAATTTGAATTCCCTTTGATTTTCTTCATATTTCTCTTTTATTTCTCTAACTTTCTCATCTACCTCTCAAGAAGAATGTACCTGTCCAACTTTCTTCGTCCTCCTCCATTCTTTTCTATTCACTTGATCAAGGGGCAAGGCATGCATGGTCATGCGATGCAACCTAGGCATGTGAGGTAGTATGCAACATGAGCATGTGGGCAAGTATACAAGTTAGCAAACATGCAATGTATAATCTTAACCATGCAAGCATGCAAGATGCAACATGGACAACATGTTAGTAGAATGCATGCCAAATGCATTACAACCTAAGCATGCAAATGTGTAATGTAATAAGCATGGAACAAGGCCAAATATGCAACAACATATAAGGAAAGCATGCAACACATGCGAAAGATGGTCTTAAACTAATTTTGGCAGCCCTCAAACTAGTCCAAAACAGTGGCCAATGCTAAAGAAATGGGGCCAAATGCACATACAAGCATGCATGCATACAAGGTCCAACACTTAAGTATATAGAGACAACTCTTAAGCACACTTAAAAGAGGAACATCATGAGCACATGGCATGCATATTAAGCTCTGAAAAACACATGTGGATGGTGCCAAACCAATCTAAACCTAGCAATCAAAGCATGCTAAGAAGCCCAAAGCTTGAGACCAACCAAAGGGCTCAAACCATGGCCATGCCAACCAAGCCTCAAAGGGCCAAGGGTCTCCAAACAGCCCCAAGGCAGGTCTAAACAAGACCAAAGACACACTTAGATGGCATCTAAATGGTCTAAACAGGCAAGCATACAAATGGGTCCAAACATGGGGCACAAGACAACAACCTTTTAACACATTAAAGGGGCATCAAATGTAAGCATACAAGCACACTAATAGGACTGAAAGGGCATGGCAAGTGGTTCCAAACCACTGAAACAAAGCAAGGATGGCATGCTAGAGGGGTCAACGCTCAAGGCATACAAGAGGGATTACATGGTAGCCATACAAAGCGAAGCATGGATGACCCGAATGACAAAAAAAAGACCTCAAGCACACTAAAACAAGCATAAAAGCTTCACAAAGTTAGGCCAAAACACATGAGCATGGTAGTCTAAATGCTATGTACATGTTAAGGCAAATCATGGCATTACAAGACATGTATGCAAGGCAAGCATGGTGTGTCTAAACCAAGTAAAAAAAGTGCTCTATCATGGCAAAGTAAGCACAAATAACACTTAAGACATGGTCAACATGAACTTAAAAATGGTGCTCACACATGAGGCTAAAATGTCACTTTTTGAAGGCAACGAGGAGAAGGGATGACCCGCTCCTTCTTAGGACCTTAAGACACCATCCTTACCATTGAAATCCCTCAAGACTTCAATGGTGAGGAGGCCCAAACAAGATGGTCCCGGAGCTCACCAAAATAGCACAAAAATAGGGCCTAACAAGGCCTAAGAGGGGTCAAACAACCCCAAAGCTCAAAGCAACCTCAAACAACTATTTTAAGCAAGTAAAAACAAGACTTTTATATGTTATACACTAAGCTTGAAATAGCAAGCAAGGTAGGCAAAAAGACTATGCAAAAATGGGGTAAAAAGGGCAAGAATCTTACCCTTGAAGACCTTCTTCACAAGAATCACTCCAGCAACTTTCTTAGCTCCAAACCAGCTCAAGAACTTCAAGGATAGCCCCCTAATGCCTCAGCAATCAAGGTAAGGTGTAATGGTAGGTGTCCTAGTGCAAAACTAAGGACAAACACACACTTAGAGCAAAAGAGAGGGAGAAATAGAGATAGAATAGATACACTATGCTAACCCTAGAACCAGAGCTCCCCTCAACCTTTTTCTGTAACCCTACAGGAAGGGGGAGAAGCCTCCTCTTTATAGAGCTTCACTCTTGCAAAGCTTACAAAACAAGCTAAGCAAGAGTGAAATCCCTCCATACGCGTGTATGGAGGGGGTCCAAAGTGTATGCCAGCTAGCACAGCTGGTGTGAAAATATCAGAAAAAGCATATGCACAGTGGTCGGCCAGCCAAAAATGCCAAAATAGCCAAATACATGGTCAACCGACCACAAAGAGTGCCGACCGGCCAAGTATATGGCCGACGGCAATAAAACACTGGCCGGTGGCATCAATCCATGGCCGGTGAGGTGTGGGGATGGCCCACAAGTCACTCCCTGCCCCTCAATGGCAGAACACAAGTGTTTGGTGCAAAACCTAACATAAAACAGTCGAGTCGAGAGATCTTGAGGTAAGGCGCGTAGCCGAGACCTCCGGAAACTCAAGACGAACACAAACATGGATGGTCACCGAGTGTTCAAATGGTGACGTCCAAGTCTTGAGGACGGTCAAAAATGGGGTGTCTACAGTTGCCCCTCTTTGACAGAACTCGAAAGTCATAACAATGACGGGAGTGAATGTCAAAGCCCAGAGACGACCCATTTTTGACAAGGCCGAAGACTTAGACAAAGCATGTAAGACAATAAAGATATACGCCCGAAGGCGGGGGCAAAATGCAACTGACAATGCAAGAAGCCGAACATAACTTATGATCATGCAAAGGAAGCTGTAACGAAGCATAACATGCGACAATTTTAAGCAATCAAACACAAATCCAACTACATTACAATGCAGAAAGGATGTAAGAGAATTATTCAATTCTCGATACATCTCACACGGAAAAAACAATACCTGTGCGGCTCGTCTGGCTGCACCAGCTTCAAATGAACCATACATACAATGGGGGCATTTGGCAAGAAAAAAAATAGCCTAGTTTAGGCTAAAATTCGCAAAAAGACAAAATAGGCTAAAATAGCTAATAAAACAAAATATCACATCAAACCCATAATCATTTCACTTTTTCTCTCACAAACATCACATCCAACCATAAAAAAATCCAATCATCTTCCCAAACACAAAAATTTTAGCCTACTAAAATAGTCAAAAACTAAAATAGCCTACTAAAATAGCAACTTCCCAAACGAAGCCAATATCGTGCCTGAAAAAGAAAGAAAACTTTAACAGGTACGATATCGTTAGCAATATGCATAACAATGCAAGTTAAGATTGCGTGACAACGCAAGTATAGGAGTGCATGACAATGCAACCTATGCGCAAAATGATATGCAATATTTACAAAACTATGTACAAACAATGCAAATGATATGCAATGCAATTGAAACATGATCAAACCATAAGCGCTTTAAAACCACACAAATGTCAAAAGGATGATGGAGATACAAAGTCCGTCTACAATAGAAAAGGTGCCGCAACCCTCAAACCACAATACCAGCAGTGAAATAGGCGCGTACACATGCAGAACTATGAGTAATGAAGACGGACACAAGAACAAGTAATTGGGTGGAATGACATAAGTGGGGAAATGACCCGCTGAGGAAAGATCGTGATCCTAAATGCTGGACACAACAAATTACACTACAATGTAATATATACAATGGATAAGGCCGTGGCAAGGCATGCGGGCCGAGGCCGTGGCTTGGCATGCAGGCCGAGGCCGTGGCATGACATTCCGGCCTTGGCATGCTGGGCAACGCTATGGCATGGCATGCGGGCCGAGGCCGTGGCATGGCATGAAGGCTGAGGCCGTGATATGGCATTCCGGCCTTGGCATGCTGGGCAACGCTGTGGCATGGCATGCGGGCCGAGGCCGTGGCATGGCATGCGGGCCGAGGCCGTGGCATGGCATGCAGGCTGAGGCCGTGGCATGCGGGCCGAGGCCGTGGCATGGCATGCAGGCCGAGGCCGTGGCATGGCATTCCGGTCTTGGCATGCTAGGCAACGCTGTGGCATGGCATGCGGGCCGCGGCCGTGGCATGGCATGTTGGCCAAGGCTGAGGCATGGCACGCCGGGCAACGCGGTGGCATGGCATGCTGGGCAACGCGGCGGCAAGGCATGCGAGCCGAGGCCATGGCATGGCAGGTTGGGCAGCGGCGTGGCAAGTCATTCGGGCCGAGGTCGTGGCATGGCATTCGGGCCGAGGTCGTGGCATGGCATGTGGGCCGAGGCCGTGGCATGGCATGTTGGGCAACGCCGTGGCAAGACATGCGGGCCGAGGCGTGGCATGGCATGCGGGCCGAGGCCTTGGCATGGCATGTTGGGCAATGCCCTGGCAGGGCATGCTGGCCGATGTTGTGGCATGTCATGCGGGCCGAGGCCGTGACATGGCATTCTGGCCTTGGCATGCTGGGCAATGCTGTGGCAAGGCATGCGGGCCGAGGCCGTGGCATGGCATGTTGGCTAAGGCTAAGGCATGGCACGCCGGCAAACACGGTGGCAGGCATGCCGGGCAACGCGGTGGCAAGGCATGTGGGCCGAAGCCGTGGCATGGCATGCTGGCTGAGGCCGTGGCATGCATGTTGGGCAACACCGTGGCAAGGCATGCGGGCCGAGGCCGTGGCTTGGCATGCAGGCCGAGGCCGTGGCATGACATTCCGGCCTTGGCATGCTGGGCAACGCTATGGCATGGCATGCGGGCCGAGGCCGTGGCATGGCATGAAGGCTGAGGCCCACGCCGGCAAACACGGTGGCATGGCATGCCGGGCAACGCGGTGGCAAGGCATGTGGGCCGAAGCCGTGGCATGGCATGCTGGCTGAGGCCGTGGCATGCAGGTTGGGCAACACCGTGGCAAGGCATGCGGGCCGAGGCCGTGGCATGGCATTCGGGCCGAGGCCGTGGCATGGCATGCTGGCCGAGGCCGTGGAATGTCATATTGGGTAACGCCGTGGCAAGGCTTGGGGGTCGAGGTCGTGGCATGGCATTCGGACCGAGGCTGTGGCATGGCATGCGGGCCAAGGTTGTGGGATGGCATGTTGGGCAACGTCGTGGTATGTCATGCAGCCCGAGGCCGTGGCATGTCATGTGGGCCGAGGCCGTGGCATGGCATGCTGGCCTTGGCATGTTGGGCAACGCTGTGGCATGGCATGCGGGCCGCGACCGTGGCATGGCATGTTGGCCAAGGCTAAGGCATGGCATGCCGAGTAACGCAGTGGCATGGCATGCTAGGCAACGCAGTGGCAAGGCATGCGGGCCGAGGCCGTGGCATGGCATGTTGGGCAAGGACGTGGCAAGTCATTCGGGCCGAGGCCGTCGCATGGCATGTTGGCCAAAGCTAAGGCATGGCATGGCGGGCAACGCGGTGGCATGGCATGCTGGGCAAGGCATGCGGGTCAAGGGCGTGGCATGGCATGCGGGCCGAGGCCGTGGCATGGCATGTTGGGCAACGCCTTGGCAAGGCATGCGGGCCGAGGCCGGGGCATGTCATGCGGGCCGAGGCCGAGGCATGGCACGTGGGCCGAGGCCCTGGCATGGCATTCCGGCCTTGGCATGTTGGGCAACGCGGTGGCAAGCCATGCGCGCCGATGCCGTGGCATGGTATGCGGGCCGAGGCCGTGGCATGGTATGCGGGCCGAGGCTGTGGCATGGCATGTTGGCCAAGGCTGAGGCATGGCACGCC
>NW_021027400.1:1002877-1010216 GCF_004153795.1 Camellia sinensis
TATTTACATGTTTTTGAACTATATTCTAACCATTAAAGAACCTATTTTGAGCCTTGAAAAAGAGTACCAAAAATTGGATTTTTGCTGAATTTTCGAACTGCTTTCTGCCAGAATCGCCGCACGTGCAGGGCTTCTTGCCGCACGTGCGGGAAGCACTGCCGCACGTACGGGGCTCACAGCCGCACGTGCGGCCCAAACTACAAAAATTCGTTCGCTCTGTTTTGCGTGCTTAACCCTCTGGTATTTTTGAAATTCATGTTTGAAGTTCCTAAGATGCCTATTAATTCGTTCGAAGTGAAATGATGCAGGAAATGAATTAAGAAAGAAAAAGAACTAATGTCTAAGTTATGTATGTGTACAGGGCACATTCCAGGAGGGACAAGCACTCCGTTGTAGCACTGTGAGTAGTACAAAAATGTACATTTTATTTAATGTTGACAATTATTGTTACTAATGCTCTGTTCCTTGTAAGTGTTATACGAACATTTATGACAATTGGGAAGCAATGTGAACTTATATGAACGCTGAAAGATTCGCGTACGTCGGTGTGATTTTGGAATCCTTATGTTCTGTTAATGACGAATATTAGCCATTTGTTATTTATCAGCATACCATGTTATCTCTTAGAGAACAAGTGGAACCTATGTTCATCCTTGAAGAACGATATTTGTGTGAATCTAAGATTATGTTACGAAGGGACCCAAGATCGTTTAGAATCTATGATATGAATACAAAGGTTTACCATCAGTATGCAACCCACATAAGAATATGAATTATTCAATTTTGTTAAGCGCATGATAATGATATGATATAACAAGAAATGTTCTGTTTTCTATTAACTTAATGGATGATTATTCAGATATGTAAAGGTATTCACATCATCTTTAGCACAAGGCCCTTACCCAGGGGTAATGATACCGAGGTTCAGATAATTAAGTTACAAGTTTACGTATGTTCTAAGTTTAAGTCTGTTATAAGTTTACGTATGCTCTAAGTCAAGAATGTTACAAGTTTATATATGTACAAGTTTAAGTAAGGTTACAAGTACGAGTATGTACAAGTTTAAATGTGTTACAAGTTTTCAAGTTTAAGTATGTTATAAGTTCATGTATGTTACAAGTTTAAGTGCATTACAAGCTTAAGTATGCTACAAGTTTAAGTATGATACAAGCGTAAGTATGTTACAAGCTACGTTACATGCTTACATATGTACAAGTTCAAGTGTACTATAAGTTCACAATGTTGAGGAATTTCTTTATAGAACTAACAAGAATGTTTTTTATTGATTTGCCAGCGCTATTAAAAAGGCGAAGTATAAGTAAGTATGAATTCTGATTTCTGTTCATGATTCAAGCATAATGCATATGTATGAATTTATTTCCGTTTATAGTATGACATTTATGTATGGTTTGGTCTGTAAGACCTGCTAATTATTGGTATGGAACAAAGTGCTACTTGGAACTAAGTGCTACATTGTGAGCCACCGCTAGAGTCCATGTGAGACACCTCTTGAGTCCATACATATGATTTAAACCCATTTGGGGTTAAGGTTTATCTATGTATTTACTTGAGCTAATTTGAGGAAATAGAAATTGAGTTCTTTAATTTTGTTTATGAGTGGAGCTCAAGCTCATGGATATCATGAAATAAACTTTAGATTATGCAAGAATCATGTGAATTTGTGGGTTGTGGGTTGTGTTTTTAAGAACCTTGAAGATCATGAAAGATTAAGCATTAATCTTGAACTTTGAGACAAAGATTGAATTGTTTGAAATGAAATTACACTTGGTTGATGTTAGTTTATCATGTTATAGGGAAATTCTACATGTTTTTGAGTGATTTATGTTAAGAACCAAGCTTAAAAATGGAAAAACCAAGTGTTGGAGCAAAAAGAGCCATTTTCGGACTACACACTGCCCAGAGCCGCACGTGCGGCCCTGTTTCCCGCACGTGCTTTATGCCATTACAAGTTACAAGGGCTTCGTGCCACACGTTTCAAGGGCCTCGTGCCACCATGTTTCAAAGGCTTTATAGCCATTATGTTTATGTTGCAGGATTGGGCCTAAGGCCATATGAAATGAGAACAGGAACAGATTAACTACATGATCTTCGCATTTATTTATGCATTGTTATGTATTATGTTTAAATTGTGCATTTATGTATCATACTATTCACTGAGCTTGGCTCATCCTATGTTATGTCTGTTTCTGTAGGTAACCAACCAAGTGGTCAGTCCTAAGCCATGACGCTTGTCCTCTTTGGTCAACCTTTCCATGTCCAAGCCTAAGAGAAGCTGCTCTTATTTTCTTGAAGTTTTGACGAACTTTGGTTTTGCACTCTAGTTGTTGGCCTAAGGTTGAAATGTGTATAATACTTTCTTCCGAAACGTTTTTGGTGTATGCCCAATTATAGAGCTGGGCTTGTGTGTATGTGCGTATATATCCGATATTCAGGTGTATGTTTTAGATTTTATTTGTCTGTTTAAAGTTTGTGATCCTGGCATGATAGTAGTAGCTCAATGGAGTTTGTTTCTATTGTCAAATTTTGACAAATTTAATGCTTCCGTTCAGGCCCCATATATTATATATAACAGGTTAAGTGTCCGTTTCTGAAGTGGTCATGCCCAAACTTCTAGGGGCGGGTTTGGGGTGTTCAATTAGTCTTTCGCCCCTATACCCCAGTCAGACGAACAATTTGCACGTCAGTATCGCTACGGGCCTCCACCGGAGTTTCCTCTGGCTTCGCCCCGCTCAGGCACAGTTCACCATCTTTCGGGTCCCGACAGGCATGCTCGCACTCGAACCCTTCTCAGAAGATCAAGGTCGGTCAACGGTGTAACCCACGAGGGGATCCCGTCAGTCAGCTTCCTTGCGCCTTACGGGTTTACTCACCCGTTGACTTGCACACATGTCAGACTCCTTGGTCCGTGTTTCAAGATAGACCGAATGGGGAGCTCGCAGGCTGGCGCCGGGAGCGCGCAGATGCCGAAGCACGCCCGAGGGCACGCGCTGCCAGCCACGATCGGGGTGAAGGCATCTCCGCGGACTTTTCGACTGCCCGGGCTTTAGCTTCCGCCCCGATCCGCACCGATCCACACCCCGAGTCGATCAGCAGACTGGCTGGACGCCGTTTCACATCCAACCCGGGCGCATCGCCAGCCCCCATCCGCTTCCCTCCCGACAATTTCAAGCACTCTTTGACTCTCTTTTCAAAGTCCTTTTCATCTTTCCCTCGCGGTATATGTTTGCTATCGTTATCTTGCCCGTATTTAGCCTTGGACGGAATTTACCGCCCGATTAGGGCTGCATTCCCAAACAACCCAACTCGTGGACAGCGCCTCGTGGTGCGACTGGGTCCGGGCACGACGGGGCTCTCACCCTCTCCAGCGCCCCTTTCCAGGGACTTGGGCCCGGTCTGCCACTGAGGATGCTTCTCCAGACTACAATTCGAACGACGGGGTCGCTCGAGTTTCAAGCTGCGCACTTCCCGGTTCGCTTGCTGTTACTAGGGGAATCCTTGTAAGTTTCTTTTCCTCCGCTTATTGATATGCTTAAACTCAGCGGGTAATCCTGTCTGACCTGGGGTCGCGATTGGAGCGCCTTGGCGGCGGCGCGATAGGGTCACGACAGGCCTCCCGAGACGGACCGGACGCGCGCGATGCGTCGCAACGGTTTGTCAACCACCACTCGTCGCGACGCGTCGTTCGTCGTGGGGGACTCACTTTTGGGCCGACCGCGCACGGGCGTGCGCGGGGGGCCAACATCCGCCTGCAGCCCTTCTTCCCCCCTTCGTGGGAAGGGGGGAAGGGGGCGCGAGCGACACAACGTGAGACGCCCAGGCAGACGTGCCCTCAACCTAATGGCTTCGGCCGCAACTTGCGTTCAAAGACTCGATGGTTCGCGGGATTCTGCAATTCACACCAAGTATCGCATTTCGCTACGTTCTTCATCGATGCGAGAGCCGAGATATCCGTTGCCGAGAGTCGTTTAGTTTTTTCGCGAGATGCCGCGTGCGAGGGCGCTCTCTTCGTTTGGGTTCCTTGGCGTGATTCACGCCGGGGTGTAGACACCCCATTTTTGACCGTCCTCAAGACTTGGACGTCACTGTACGAACACTCGGTGATCATCCATGATCGTGTTCGTTTGGAGTTCCCGGAGGTCTCGGCTCGCGCGCCCTGCCTCCGGATCTAAGGATCCCCCGAACTCGACTGTTTACGTGTCTGTTTGCCACCAACACTTTTGTTTTGCCTTAAAGAAGGGCAGGGAATGGGCCGCGCCAGACACCCCATACACCACCAGGCAAGTGGCTGGAGGCCACCTAGGTCTTTTTCTTCCATCGGCAATTTTGTTTGCCGGTCGGCACACTTATTGCCAGGTCGGCATAAATATGTTGCCAAGTCGGATACACTGTTTTGCCAACAATAGCTTTTTTTGAGGGCAGCCGACCACTGTTCCTCCATTCATGGAGATATTTTGTGCCAGCTTGAATAGCTGGCAACAACTCCTTTCCCCTCCATACACAGGAAAGGTGGGATTTCCCTCTAGCCAAAGCTTGTTGAATAAAGCTTTGCAAAAAGTAGGATCCTTATAAGAGGTAGAGCAGGAGGCTTCCCTCTTGGTTTCTAGGTTAGAAAAACAATCAAAAACCGCCTTTGAAGATATAGAACATTTATATCTATAACCTCTCTCCCTCTCACTTCTTCTCGTGTTGGTTCTTGGCCCAAGAAGGTTGTGTGTTTTAACCTTACTTTTGCAACCAATTAACAGCACAGCTATTTTACACCTTAGTCCAGATTGGAAGGGACTGGGAGGAGTTGTTTCTTGAGTTTTTGGACTGGTTTGAATCCAAGAAGAAGGAGTAGGTCATTTGAGTTCTCAAAGGTTCTTCAAAGGGTGAGCATCCTCCCTTTATCACCCAAACCTTGCCATTGATTTTCTTACTATTTTGTTTTTGTATGGCTCTTGTGTATAACATAAAAAAGGCTCATATTTCCGCTGCTCCTAACCACTTTCATTAAGGTTCACTCTTGTGGTTAGATATGCAAACATCACACCCTCTACCTTGTTTAGACCTAATTTTGGTAGCCATTTTGATAAGGTTTTGTTCACTTCAATCAGGCAATTGAATACTTTGATCACAAAAATCAGATGATATTTTAGTGTCAAAAAAGTTGGTTTGAAAGTCTTAGCATAGGGAGGGACACCCTCTTCCCTTTACGGCTTTTGTTTCCTTAGCTTTTTTTGGGCTCTAAAAGGATAGCAATGTGTGCTTGTTGTTTCTTGGCTTCAAATTCAGTACTTTTTAGGCAATCTCTAGTCTAACATAATCTCTGTTTTGGTCGGATTGGGGCCCTCATTGCATGCTTTGTGATATTATGCTTTTGTATGCTCACATCTGCTTAAAAGTAAACAATGCCCATGATTAGCCATGATTTTGTGTGTGTTGGCTTGGTTCCATGGAGGCATTTAGCATTGTTTTTCCATGCATAAATCCTGTTGGTTACAGATCATGGCAACATTCACACGCATGCGATATGCTAAAGCATAAAAGCTTACCTAGTACTCCGTGCCAAAACAGTAACTAGTTAGTAATCATATGCATGATCCTAGTTCATGTTACAAATGGCTATGCAGCACATACAAGGTGCAATTCTAGTTAGGCTCGGTTAACCTAGATATGGCATACGATATGCAACCAACTAATTCATGTATTCAATTTTGGAATTTGAAAATACGAATGCGGTTAGCATGATGTACCGAGCCCGGTGCATGTTAACAGATGCATGAATGCACGCTGCATATCATAGGTATGCTAATTTCAAAAATGCCCTACTCTACCATCATAAGCTGGTAAATAAAGGGAAGAAAGAAATGGGGATTGGAAGACATACACACACTCACCCACACTTATTACATGTTTACCCTCACTCAGAGGGCTCGAATTAATATTACAGTCCCAAAACAATGAACAAATAAAATTATTACAAAATTTCCTAATTAATTAAAAAAAAGAGGAAGCAAAAGAATAAAGAGGGTGGCCACAGCCTCTGCCTCGGGGCGCGCAGATGATGCAGGCTCGAATCCGTCCTGCCCGGAAAACCCGTACTATGCTCTTGTCGCTTCTGTTTGTACTGCCTTGTCTTTCTGGAAATTTCCAAAGTGCTGGAACAAGCTCTCTGCATCCTGCAGAGCACCACCGGCCAGACAGAATTGCCACCGGCACTCCAAAATTCCCGTCGGCACTCTATCAGGTTCATCCGCACTCCAGATAGTGCCGGTCGGCACTAAATTCTGCCGGTCGGCAGAAACTTCCTGCAGCAGACAATTTGACAGCCAAACAGAGAACAGGCAGTGCATAGTATGGAGTTTTTGGACACATGTAAGCATGGTCCTACTTCTTATCATATTTTAGACTCAAAGAAGCATGACTTTCGATCCTTGAATCATCAATGGTACATGATGAGTCAAAGGATTGAATTTGCCATTTGATATGAAATGCATGCAACAAACAACGTGAAAAAACCGAGGCCTTATCAAGTTAGAGCCAAAGGTCCCGATGACCGGGAATCAAGGCGCGTTGCATCACTTGAAGTATGAATGGTCCTTGATTCCCGAACTTAGTTTGACTCCCCCCAACCAAGTAAATGCAATGCATGTAATGCTCAACAAGGCTCAAATACATCATGCCACCAAGATGTAAAGCACAACAAACATTATGCAACTAATATGACAAATGTACAATGCTAAGCATACAAGGTACAAAAATGGTGCAAACATGGACCAAATTGACTAAGGGATCGATGTGCTACAAAGCTTAATGGAACAAACATGCAACAAACATGGATCAAGGATGCAAGAGGGCTTGAAGATGGCAAAGGGGCAGACCCTTACCCTCCTCAAAACAGTGACCAAAAGTGCTTAAAATGATAGGCAATCAACTCATGTTAACAAGCAAATTCATGGTCCCAAAGTTAAGACACAAAAGGAGACAACTTACCCCATCAACATGGCCTTCATGGCATGATTAAAACAAGTAAAAAAAAAAAGAATTTATGCATGCAAGATAGGACCCCAAGAAGCTCCTAATATGGCAACTAAGATATCCCCATGAAGCAAATATACTAAGGTTCATTCTTAGGCATAAGAGGACACATCTTCAAGGCATGAAAGAGGCCATGCATGCACACATACAAGCATGATTCTTGGACTAAAATATGACCCTAGATGATGCCAAATCAAGAGGGTAAACACAACCATGCATGCTAGAGGGCAAAATGCTCAAAACTTCCAAGCCAAAATACAAAGCAACTCTAACAAACATGCTAAACATGACCAAGTTA
>NW_021027400.1:1021273-1048398 GCF_004153795.1 Camellia sinensis
TGTCATGGCATGGTGCTGGCCAAGGCCGGGGCATGACATGCTTTCCAAGGCCAGGGCATGGCATCTGGGCTGCCAAGGCTTTGGCATGGCATGCTGCTGGCCTTGGCTTTGGCATGGCATGCTGCTGGCCTTGGCTTTGGCATGGCATGCTGCTGGCCTTGGCTTTGGCATGGCATGCTGCTGGCCTTGGCTTTGGCATGGCATGCTGCTGGCCTTGGCTTTGGCATGGCATGCTGCTGGCCTTGGCTTTGGCATGGCATGCTGCTGGCCTTGGCTTTGGCATGGCATGCTGCTGGCCTTGGCTTTGGCATGGCATGCTGCTGGCCTTGGCTTTGGCATGGCATGCTGCTGGCCTTGGCTTTGGCATGGCATGCTGCTGGCCTTGGCTTTGGCATGGCATGCTGCTGGCCTTGGCTTTGGCATGGCATGCTGCTGGCCTTGGCTTTGGCATGGCATGCTGCTGGCCTTGGCTTTGGCATGGCATGCTGCTGGCCTTGGCTTTGGCATGGCATGCTGCTGGCCTTGGCTTTGGCATGGCATGCTGCTGGCCTTGGCTTTGGCATGGCATGCTGCTGGCCTTGGCTTTGGCATGGCATGCTGCTGGCCTTGGCTTTGGCATGGCATGCTGCTGGCCTTGGCTTTGGCATGGCATGCTGCTGGCCTTGGCTTTGGCATGGCATGCTGCTGGCCTTGGCTTTGGCATGGCATGCTGCTGGCCTTGGCTTTGGCATGGCATGCTGCTGGCCTTGGCTTTGGCATGGCATGCTGCTGGCCTTGGCTTTGGCATGGCATGCTGCTGGCCTTGGCTTTGGCATGGCATGCTGCTGGCCTTGGCTTTGGCATGGCATGCTGCTGGCCTTGGCTTTGGCATGGCATGCTGCTGGCCTTGGCTTTGGCATGGCATGCTGCTGGCCTTGGCTTTGGCATGGCATGCTGCTGGCCTTGGCTTTGGCATGGCATGCTGCTGGCCTTGGCTTTGGCATGGCATGCTGCTGGCCTTGGCTTTGGCATGGCATGCTGCTGGCCTTGGCTTTGGCATGGCATGCTGCTGGCCTTGGCTTTGGCATGGCATGCTGCTGGCCTTGGCTTTGGCATGGCATGCTGCTGGCCTTGGCTTTGGCATGGCATGCTGCTGGCCTTGGCTTTGGCATGGCATGCTGCTGGCCTTGGCTTTGGCATGGCATGCTGCTGGCCTTGGCTTTGGCATGGCATGCTGCTGGCCTTGGCTTTGGCATGGCATGCTGCTGGCCTTGGCTTTGGCATGGCATGCTGCTGGCCTTGGCTTTGGCATGGCATGCTGCTGGCCTTGGCTTTGGCATGGCATGCTGCTGGCCTTGGCTTTGGCATGGCATGCTGCTGGCCTTGGCTTTGGCATGGCATGCTGCTGGCCTTGGCTTTGGCATGGCATGCTGCTGGCCTTGGCTTTGGCATGGCATGCTGCTGGCCTTGGCTTTGGCATGGCATGCTGCTGGCCTTGGCTTTGGCATGGCATGCTGCTGGCCTTGGCTTTGGCATGGCATGCTGCTGGCCTTGGCTTTGGCATGGCATGCTGCTGGCCTTGGCTTTGGCATGGCATGCTGCTGGCCTTGGCTTTGGCATGGCATGCTGCTGGCCTTGGCTTTGGCATGGCATGCTGCTGGCCTTGGCTTTGGCATGGCATGCTGCTGGCCTTGGCTTTGGCATGGCATGCTGCTGGCCTTGGCTTTGGCATGGCATGCTGCTGGCCTTGGCTTTGGCATGGCATGCTGCTGGCCTTGGCTTTGGCATGGCATGCTGCTGGCCTTGGCTTTGGCATGGCATGCTGCTGGCCTTGGCTTTGGCATGGCATGCTGCTGGCCTTGGCTTTGGCATGGCATGCTGCTGGCCTTGGCTTTGGCATGGCATGCTGCTGGCCTTGGCTTTGGCATGGCATGCTGCTGGCCTTGGCTTTGGCATGGCATGCTGCTGGCCTTGGCTTTGGCATGGCATGCTGCTGGCCTTGGCTTTGGCATGGCATGCTGCTGGCCTTGGCTTTGGCATGGCATGCTGCTGGCCTTGGCTTTGGCATGGCATGCTGCTGGCCTTGGCTTTGGCATGGCATGCTGCTGGCCTTGGCTTTGGCATGGCATGCTGCTGGCCTTGGCTTTGGCATGGCATGCTGCTGGCCTTGGCTTTGGCATGGCATGCTGCTGGCCTTGGCTTTGGCATGGCATGCTGCTGGCCTTGGCTTTGGCATGGCATGCTGCTGGCCTTGGCTTTGGCATGGCATGCTGCTGGCCTTGGCTTTGGCATGGCATGCTGCTGGCCTTGGCTTTGGCATGGCATGCTGCTGGCCTTGGCTTTGGCATGGCATGCTGCTGGCCTTGGCTTTGGCATGGCATGCTGCTGGCCTTGGCTTTGGCATGGCATGCTGCTGGCCTTGGCTTTGGCATGGCATGCTGCTGGCCTTGGCTTTGGCATGGCATGCTGCTGGCCTTGGCTTTGGCATGGCATGCTGCTGGCCTTGGCTTTGGCATGGCATGCTGCTGGCCTTGGCTTTGGCATGGCATGCTGCTGGCCTTGGCTTTGGCATGGCATGCTGCTGGCCTTGGCTTTGGCATGGCATGCTGCTGGCCTTGGCTTTGGCATGGCATGCTGCTGGCCTTGGCTTTGGCATGGCATGCTGCTGGCCTTGGCTTTGGCATGGCATGCTGCTGGCCTTGGCTTTGGCATGGCATGCTGCTGGCCTTGGCTTTGGCATGGCATGCTGCTGGCCTTGGCTTTGGCATGGCATGCTGCTGGCCTTGGCTTTGGCATGGCATGCTGCTGGCCTTGGCTTTGGCATGGCATGCTGCTGGCCTTGGCTTTGGCATGGCATGCTGCTGGCCTTGGCTTTGGCATGGCATGCTGCTGGCCTTGGCTTTGGCATGGCATGCTGCTGGCCTTGGCTTTGGCATGGCATGCTGCTGGCCTTGGCTTTGGCATGGCATGCTGCTGGCCTTGGCTTTGGCATGGCATGCTGCTGGCCTTGGCTTTGGCATGGCATGCTGCTGGCCTTGGCTTTGGCATGGCATGCTGCTGGCCTTGGCTTTGGCATGGCATGCTGCTGGCCTTGGCTTTGGCATGGCATGCTGCTGGCCTTGGCTTTGGCATGGCATGCTGCTGGCCTTGGCTTTGGCATGGCATGCTGCTGGCCTTGGCTTTGGCATGGCATGCTGCTGGCCTTGGCTTTGGCATGGCATGCTGCTGGCCTTGGCTTTGGCATGGCATGCTGCTGGCCTTGGCTTTGGCATGGCATGCTGCTGGCCTTGGCTTTGGCATGGCATGCTGCTGGCCTTGGCTTTGGCATGGCATGCTGCTGGCCTTGGCTTTGGCATGGCATGCTGCTGGCCTTGGCTTTGGCATGGCATGCTGCTGGCCTTGGCTTTGGCATGGCATGCTGCTGGCCTTGGCTTTGGCATGGCATGCTGCTGGCCTTGGCTTTGGCATGGCATGCTGCTGGCCTTGGCTTTGGCATGGCATGCTGCTGGCCTTGGCTTTGGCATGGCATGCTGCTGGCCTTGGCTTTGGCATGGCATGCTGCTGGCCTTGGCTTTGGCATGGCATGCTGCTGGCCTTGGCTTTGGCATGGCATGCTGCTGGCCTTGGCTTTGGCATGGCATGCTGCTGGCTTTGTCTGGGCTGCCTTGGCCGTGGCATGGATGCTGCTGGCCTTGGCCTTGGCCTTGGCCTTTGCCCGCGGCCTTGGCCTTTGCCTTGGCCTTGGCCATGCCTTGCACAGGGACTTGGCCTTGCCCACTGCCTTGGCCTTGGCTTTGGCCTTGGCCTTGGCATGGCATGGCATGCTCCACGAGGTCGTGGCATGCCTTGCTGCTAGCCAAGGCCGTGGCGTGCTGGGCTGCCTTGGCCGTGGCATGGATGCTGCTGGCCTTGGCCTTGGCCTTGGCCTTTGCCCGCGGCCTTGGCCTTTGCCTTGGCCTTGGCCATGCCTTGCACAGGGACTTGGCCTTGCCCACTGCCTTGGCCTTGGCTTTGGCCTTGGCCTTGGCATGGCATGCTGCTGGCCTTGGCCTTGGCCTTGGCCTTGGCATGGCATGCCGCCGGCTTTGGCTGGGCTGCGTTGGCCTTGCCATGGAATGACATGGCATGCTTGCCAAGGCCGTGGCTTGGCATGCTTGCCAAGGGCGTGGCATGACATGCTGCTGGCCAAGGCCGGGCATGCCATGCTGCTGGACAAGGGCGTGGCAAGGCATGCTGATGGCCGAGGCCGTGGCAAGGCGCAGCAAGCTTCCACTTGGAAAGCACAGGCAGCTCGTTCGCAAGTCAAAGCCAAACGAGATGGCAATTACCCGAGGGACATGCTTTTCGCAAGGCACCTTCCACTGGGGAAGCGCAGGCAACTAGCTTGTAGGCAAGTCAAAGCCAACCGGACGGCTACCAACCGAGGGACATAAATTTTCGCAAGGAGCTTCCACTAGGAGAGCGCAGGCAACTCGTAGGCAAGTCAAAGCCAACCGAACGGCAATTAACCGAGGGACATAACTTTTCGCAAGGACCTTTTCCACTAGGGAAAGCGCAGGCAACTGGTAGGAATCCCGTGGATGATGAAGCGGAATGCACCAGTGGAGTTCACTGCACAGGCAGGGATCCATCCAGCTTGCACAAACCAAACACAACTCACGCGCCACGACGTACACTACGCACCAGCTACCCGAAACGAATCACACCCTGAAGGACTAAGAAGCCAGACGAACATGCGAGAACATTCAGAGAAGCCGAGCGAGCACCGGTTAGCGCGACTGCAAGTAACAAAGGCAACGTGCAAAACTTCCGAGGGATATACTTTTCGCAACAAGCTTCCACTTGGAAAGCATAGACAGCTCGTTCGCAAGTCAAAGCCAACGAAATGGAAATTACCCGAGGCATGCGATGTTCTTGGCCGAGGCCATGCCACGCAACGCTGCGAGACAAGCCCGTGGCAAGACATTCGGCTGGCCTTGGCCTTGGCATGGCATGCCGCTGGCTTTGGCTGGGCTGCCTTGGCCTTGGCATGACGTGCTGCTGGCTTTGGCCTTGGCATGGCATGTTGCTGGCTTTGGCTGGGCTGCCTTGGCCTTGGCCATGTGTCATGGACTTACACTTCGCAAGCCTACCGTGCGGCCTTAGATGCCTTTCAACCCTCTTGGTTGCACCTAAGTCAGCCTTACCCACTCAGCCACACTAACACACGCAGTTTAGGTGGAAGAATGCCACTCAACCACACTAACACACACTGTTTAGGTGGAAGAATGCCTTCACTATACAAGTTAACATTTACAAGTATAGTCGTGTACAAAGCTTACAACGCTCTCACACTCACACTCACAAGTGCTTCACTCATAGAGCTCTCTTGGATCTCCAGGTCTCTAGGTGCCTAGCAAGTGAGATCCCTCACCCTTATATAGCCTTCCCCCTCCTCAATGGATGGCTAGGATCACTTTGATCCAAGGGCTACAAATTCTCATCTAGAACATTCCATAGAACTATCTTGGACAACTACCCTACGTACTACAATCTAGAACTCTGCACACTAGTGTAGTACATGGTAGGCTTCTCCAAGACAATCTAGGATGTTCCAGACCCATCCAGGCTCTGCTGGACACTCCAAGGCTCTTCCACATTCCGGATTCTTCCAGGCCACTCCGGACCCTTCTACCACGTTCTAGAGTCTTCCAGCATACTCTAGGTTGGTCTTCCACATTCCGGAACCTTCCAGCGCCTTTAGCATACTGCCCACGCTGCTCCTTGTGTCACATAAATTGTCGGGGCGTGACACTCTCCCCCACCCAATCCCGTGACACCCTCGTCACGCAGAAGCATACCGAGCCACCACGTCTCGATATGATCTGTGTCCGCTACTGCTGGAGCTTGCCTTTTCACCCATGCTATGCAGCCTACTCTGTTGCATCCATGCAAGTGCTTTCTCTTTGCCCATGCCAAGCAACCTACTCTGCTGCATTCCTGCAAGTGCCTTACTCTTCTCCGGGCAGTCCTTCACCATATGCGGTCCTTTGCACAGGAAACACTCGAGCTGCCCTGTCCTCTTCAAGCCCAGCCTCTGAGCCTCGTCAGTGCACTCAAACCTTAGAGTGGCACCCTCTTCTCCTGCGCTTGTGAAGTTTTCCCCTTAGCCTTCACCTCTGCGCCCCACCCATCCTTCTTTTGGATGTGCATCTCCCCACTCTTCTGGGATATCGACCCAATAAGTTGGATGCTCCCCAGGTGGGCCACCTTCTCTGAGGGGTCTTCACTCTCGGAGTCCCTCGCCTCCTTCTTTCCCTTCCTTTCTATGGCACTCAGCTATTTCTTCTTCTTCGGGCAGTTTCTCACCATGTGCAGTTCGTTGCACAGGAAACATTCAAGCTGCCCCCTCTTCCTTGGAGATCCGGTGCGTCGTTCCTTCCCTCTGCGTTCCCATCTCTTCTGGGCCTCGCCCTCACTGTGCTCATCCTCGGTGGTCTGAGGAGACTACCTCGCACCTTTGTCACGGCTCTCTCGGGCACCGCTCAGGCGCACGAACCTTCCTCCTGGCTCAAGCCAAATTCCCTCCATTGCCAGCGACGATGGCCTTCTTGCACAACTCCAACTCTAACTCCAAGCTAGCTACTCTTGCTTCTAGGGCCTTCTGCTGGGTTACCTTCTCCTCCAACTACTCCACCCTAGCAACCAAACTAGCAAAATTGGAGAAAAAGTTACTGATATGAGATGTGGGCTTACCAGGGCCAACTAGCGCATCCTCAAGCCTAGTGAACTGCTCTACCACACTCTCCATCATCCCCTCGAGTCGCGCCTCCAATGCCGGCATCGACTCCTTCGTTGAGAGCTTCCTCACCCTGGGGACGTTCCCTTTGTCGCCAGACGTAGCCATGTACACCTTTGCTCTGATACCAACTGTCACGGACTTAGACTTCGCAAGCCTACCGTGCGGCCCTAGATGCCTTTCAACCCTCTTGGTTGCACCTAAGTCAGACTTACCCACTCAACCACACTAACACACGCAGTTTAGGTGGAAGAATGCCACTCAACCACACTAACACACACAGTTTAGGTGGAAGAATGCCTTCACTATACAAGTTAACATTTACAAGTATAGTCGTGTGCAAAGCTTACAAGGCTCTCACACTCACACTCACACTCACACTCACAAGTGCTTCACTCTTAGAGCTCTCTCGGATCTCCAAGTCTCTAGGTGCCTAGCAAATGAGATCCCTCACCCTTATATAGCCTTCCCTCTCCACAATGGATGGTGAGGATCAATTTAATCCAAGGGCTACAAATTCTCATCTAGAACATTCCATAGAACTATCTAGGACAACTACCCTATCTACTAGAATCTAGAACTCTGCACACTAGTGTAGTACATGGTAGGCTTCTCCAAGACAATCTAGGATGTTCCAGACCCATCCAGGCTCCACTGGACACTCTAAGGCTCTTCCACACTCCAGAATCTTCCAGGCCACTCCGGACCCGTCTACCACGTTCTAGAGCCTTCTAGAATACTCTAGGTTTGTCTTCCACATTCCGGAACCTTCCAGCGACTTCAGCATACTGCCCACGCTGCTCCTTGTGTCACATAAATTGTCGGGGCGTGACACTTGGCATGGCTTGTTGCTGGCCTTGGCCTTGGCATTAGCATGGCATGCTGCTGGCTTTGGCTGGGCCGCCTTGGCCGTGGCATGGCCTGCTGCTGGCCTTGGCCTTGGCATGGCCTGCTGCTGGCCTTGGCCTTGGCATGGCATGCTGCTGGCTTTGGCTATACTGCCTTGGCCGTGGCATGGCCTGCTGCTGCCTTGGCCTTAGGATCACATGCTGCTGGCATTGGCTGGGCTGCCTTGGCCGTGGCATGGCATGTTGCAGGCCTTGGCCTTGGCATGGCATGCTGCTGGCCTTGGCCTTGGCATGGCATGCTGCTGGCTTTGGCTGGGCTGCCTTGGCCGCGACATGCCATGCTGCTGGCCTTGGCCTTGGCATGGCATGCTACTGGCCTTGGCTGGGCTGCCTTCGTCGTGGCATGGCATGCTGTTGGCCTGGGCCTTGGCATGGCATGCAGCAGGTTTTGGCAGGGCTGCCTTGGCCGTGGCACGGCATGCTGCTGGCCTTGGCCTTGGCCTTGGCATGGCATGCTGCTGGCTTTGGTTGGGCTGCCTTGGCCGTGGCACGACCTGCTACTGGCCTTGGCCTTGGCACGGCATGCTGCTGACCTTGGCCTTGGCATGACATGCGGCTGGCTTTGCTTGGGCTGCCTTGGCCGTGGCACGGCATGCTGCTGGCCTTGGCCTTGGCATGGCATGCGGCTGGCTTTGGCTAGGCTGCCTTGGCCGTGGCATGGCGTGCTGCTGGCCTTGTCCTTGGCAGGGCATGCTGCTGCCCTTGGCCTTGGCATGGCATGCGGCTGGCTTTGGCTAGGCTGCCTTGGCCATGGCATGGCATGCTGCTGGGCTTGGCCTTGGCATGGCATGCTGCTGGCTTTGGCTGGGCTGCCTTGTCCTTGCCATGGCATGCTGCTGGCCTTGGCCTTGGCATGGCATGCTGTTGGCTTTGGCTGGGCAGCCTTGGCCGCGGCATGGCATGCTGCTGGCCTTGGCCTTGGCATGGCATGCTCCTGGCTTTGGCTGGGCTGCCTTGGCCGTGGCATGGCATGCTGCTAGCCTTGGCCTTGGCATGGCATGCTGTTCGCTTTGGCTGGGCAGCCTTGGCCTTGGCATGGCATACTGCTGGCCTTGACCTTGGCATGGCATGCTGCTGGCCTCGGCTGGGCTGCCATAGCCGTGGAATGGCATGCTGCTGGCCTTGGCCTTGGCATGGCATGCTGTTGGCTTTGGCTGGGCTGGCTTGTCCTTGCCATGGCATGCTGCTAGCCTTGGCCTTGCCATGGCATGCTGCTGGCTTTGGCTGGGGTGCCTTGGTTGTGGCATGGCATGCTGTTGGCCTTGGCCTTGGCATGGCATGCCACTGGCTTTGGCTGGGGTGCCTTGGCCGTGGCATGGCATGGTGCTGGCCTTGGCCTTGGCCTTGGCATGGCCTGCTGCTGGCTTTAGCTGGGGTTCCTTGGCCGTGGCATGGCATGCTGTTGTCCTTGGACTTGGCATGGCATGCTGCTGGCTTCGGCTAGGCTGCCTTGGCCTTGGCATGGCATGCTGCTGGCCTTGACCTTGGCAAGGCATGCTGCTGGCTTTGGCTGGCCTGACTTGGTCGGGGCATGGCATGCTGCTGGCCTTGGCCTTAGCATGGCATGATGCTGTCCTTGGCTGGGCTGCCTTGACCGTGGCTTGGCATGGCATGCAGCTGGCTTTGATTGGGCTGCCTTGGCCCTGGCATGCCATGCTGCTGGTCTTTGCCTTGGCATGGCATGTTGCTGGCTTTGGCTGGCCTGCCTTGGCCGTGGCATGGCATGCTGCTGGCCTTGGACTTGGCATGGAATGCTGCTGGCTTTGGCTGGGCTGCCTTGGCCGTGGCACGGCATGCTGTTGGCTTTGGCTGGGCTGCCATGGCCGTGGCGTGGCATGCTGCTGGCCTCGGCCTAGGCATTGCATGCTGCTGGCTTTGGCTGGGCTACCTTGGCCGTGGCATGGCATGCTGCTGACCTTGGCCTTGGCATGGCATGCTGCTTGATTTGCCTGGGCTGCCTTCGCCGTGGCATGGCATGCTGCTGGCCTTGGCCTGGGCATGGCATGCTGCTGTCTTTGACTGGGCTACCTTGGTCGTGGCATGGCATGTTGCTGGCCTTGGCCTTGGCATGGCATGCTGTTGGCTTTAGCTGGGCTACCTCGGCCGGGGCATGGCATGATGCTGGCCTTGGCCTTGGCATGGCATGCTGTTGGCCTTGGCCTTGGCAAGGCATGCTGTTGGCTTTGGCTGGGCTGCCTTGGCCGTAGCATGGCATGTTGCTGGCCTTGGCCGTGGCATGGCATGCTGCTGGCGTTCGACCGGGCATGGCAAGCTGCTGGCTTCGGCTGGGCTGCCTTGGCCGTGGCATGGCATGTTGCTGGCCTTGTCCTTGGCATAGCATGCTGCTGGCGTTTGCTGGGCTGCCTTGGCCGGGGCATGGCATGGTGCTGGCCTTGGCCTTGGCATGGCATGCTGCTGGCTTTGGCTGGGCTGCCTTGGTCATGGCATGGCAGGCTGCTGGCCTTCGCCTTGGCATGGCATGCAGCTGGCTTTGGCTGGGCTGCCTTGACCCTGGCATGGCATGCTGTGGGCCTTGGCCTGGGCATCGCATGTTGCGGGCTTTGGCTGGGCTGCCTTGGCCTTGGCATGGCATGTGGCCGGCCTTTGCCTCGGCATGGCATGCTGCTGGCCTTGGAATTGGCATGGCATGCTGCTGGCTTTGGCGGGGCTGCCTTGGCCGTGGCATAGCATGCTGCTGGCTTTGGCCGGGCTGCCTTGGCCGTGGCATGGCATGCTGCTGGCCTTGGTCTTGGCATGGCATGCTCCTGGCTTTGGCTGGGCTGCCTTGGCCGTGGCATGGTATGCTGTTGGCTTTGGTTGCGCTGCCTTGGCCGTGCCATGGCATGCTGCTAGCCTTGGCCTTGGCATGGCATGCTGCTGGCTTTGGCTGGGCTACCTTGGCCGGGGCATGCCATGCTGCTGGCCTTCGCCTTGGCAGGGTATGCTGCTGGCTTTGGCTGGGCTGCCTTGGTCGTGGCATGGAAGGTTGCTGGGCTTGGCCTTGGCATGGCATGCAGCTGGCTTTGGCTGGGCTGCCTTGGCCTTGGCATGGCATGCTGCTGGCCTTGGCCTTGGCCTTGGCATGGCATGCTGCTGGCCTTGGCCTTGGCATGGCATGCTGCTGGCTTTGGCTGGGCTGCCTTGGCCATGGCGTGGCATGCTGCGGGCCTTGGCCTGGGCATGGCATGCTGCTGGCTTTGGCTGGGCTGCCTTGGCCTTGGCATGGCATGCTGCCGGCCTTTGCCTCGGCATGGCATGCTGCTGTCTTTGGCTGCCCTGCCTTGGCCCTGGCATGGCATGCTTCTGGCCTTGGCCTTGGCATGGCATGCTGCTGGCTTTTGCTGGGCTACCTTGGCTTTGGCATGGCATGCTGCTGGCCTTGGCCTTGGCATGGCATGCTGCTGGCTTTGGCTGGGCTGCCTTGGCCTTGGCATGGAATGCTGCTGGGTTTGGCTGGGCTGCCTTGGCTATGGCATGGCATGCTGCTGGCCTTGGCCTGGGCTTGGCATGCTGCTGGCTTTGGCTGGGCTGCCTTGGCCTTGGCATGGCATGCTGCTGGGTTTGGCTGGGCGGCCTTGGCTATGGCATGGCATGCTGCTGGCCTTGGCCTGGGCATGGCATGCTGCTGGCTTTTGCTGGGCTGCCTTGGCCTTGTCCTGGGCATGGCATGCTGCTGGCTTTGGCCGTGTCATGGCATGCTGCTCGCTTTGGCTGTGCTGCCTTGGCCTTGGCATGCCATGCCGCTGGCCTTGGCCTTGGCGTGGCATGCTGATGGCTTTGGCTGGGCTGCCTTGGCCTTGGGATGCCATGCTGCTTGCCTTTGCCTTGGCATGGCATGCTGCTGGCTTTGGCTGGGCAGCCTTGGCCGTGGCATGGCATGCTGCTGGCCTTGGCGTGGCATACTGCTGGCTTTGGCAGGGCTGCCTTTGCCGTGGCATGGCATGCTGCGGGCCTTGGCCTTGGCCTTGGCATGGCATCCTGCTGGCTTTGGCTGAGCTGCCTTGGCCGTGGCATGGCATGCTGCTGGCCTTGGCCGTGGCATGGCATGCTGCTGGCTTTGGCCTTGGCATGGCATGGCTGGGCTGCCTTGGCCTTGGCATGGCATGTTGCTTGCCTTGGCCTTGGCATGGCATGCTGCTGGCTTTGGCTAGGCCGCCTTGGCATTGGCATGGCATGCTGCTGCCCTTGGCCTTGGCATGGCATGCTGCTGGCTTTGGCTGGGCTGCCTTGCTGGGGCATGGCATGCTACTGGCCTTGGCCTTGGCATGGCATGCTGGTGGCTTTGGCCGGGTTGCCTTGGCCATGGCATGGCATGCTGCTAGCTTTGGCTAGGCTGCCTTGGCCGCTGCATGCCATTCTACTGGCCTCGGCGTTGGCATGGCACGTTGCTAGCTTTGGCTGGGCTGCCTTCGCCAGGCATGGCATGCTGCTGGCCTTGGCCTTGGCATGGCATGCTGCTGGCCTTGGCTGGGCTGCTTTAGACACCCCATTTTTGACCGTCCTCAAGACTTGGACGTCACCGTTTGAACACTCGGTGATTATCCATGTTTGTGTTCGTTTGGAGTTCCCGGAGGCCTCGCTCGCGCGCCTTGCCTCAGGATCTCCGAACTCGACTGTTTAGTGTCTGGTTTCACACCAAACACTTGTGTTTTGCCTTGGAGGGCGCAGGGAATGCCTTGTGAGACATCCCCACACACCACCGGCAGTGGCTAGAGACCACCGGCTGGTTTTTGCTGCCACCGGCAATGTATATTGCCGGCCGGCACTATTTGTTGCCGGTCAGCACTATTTAGTGCCGGCCGGCACTCCTTTTGGCCAAGATGGCCTTTTTGGCCAGCCGATTACTGTGCATCTGCTTTTGCAGATATTTTAAGACAGCTGTCTTGCTTTTTGCATCCCTCCATACACGTGTATGGAGGGATCTCCCTCTTATGAAGCTTGTCTTGTAAGCTTTACAAGACAAAAGCTTCTATATAGAGAGGGGCTCTCTCTTCTTGCAGGAGGTTAGACACTTGAGACACTTGAGAGAGCTTAGACAGCCATTGTTAGGGTTTAAGTTCTAGGGTTAGGGTTTGTTACACCTTATCTCTCTCTTTTTTCCTCTTGTGTGTGTTTTAGTGTGTTTAGTCCATACTATTGCACACAAACACATAGTGTTTCACCTTCCTTTGGCTCTTGAGGTTCTAAGGGACTGGTTTTGAAGTTTTGGAGTTGGATTCAAGGAAAAGAGGGCCATTGGAGCACCATTGTTGAAGAAGTCTTCAAGGGTAAGAATTTCCCCCATTTTTACCCCATTTTTGCATTGTATTTTTACCTACCTTAAATTCGTCTTTGTGCTTGGTGTATAATACAAAAAAGTTCTGTTTTTAGACCCTCTTTATTGTTTATTAAGGGTGTTTTGTGGTTTGAGGGTGCTTGACCCCTCTTCGGCCTTGAAAGGCCTCATTTTGAGCCATTTTGTGCTAGTTTCGGGACTTTGGTGTTTGGGCCTCTTCACCACTAAAATCTTGAGGGATTTCAATGGTGGAGATGGTGCCTTGAAGTCTCTAAAAGGAGAGGGCCATCCCCTCTCCTTGTTGTCCTTGAAAAGGGCGTGTTTTGGCCTCTAGAGGGAGCACCATGCTAGAGGGTGTATTGATCATGACTTGGCAGCTTTTTTATGCTTAATATGTCATGTTATGCCTCTATTTTTACTTGGTTTCGGTACTCCATGCATGCTTAGCATAGTTGCCATGTAATGCCTTGTTTATGTCTTAATATGCCTTAGGTTGTTAGCCTTTGTTGGAGCATGTTTTAGGATTAGTCTTGTGAAGATTATGTGCTTATTTTGACATGTTTTAGATCTGTCCATAAGTGTTTGGGTTGATTTTAGCATGCATCATATAGCCCCTTTGCATTCCGGCTTGTTGGCCTTAAGTGTGTGCATGTATAGCATGGCATCTTTGCATTAATTTGGTGATTTGGGACCATCCTACATGTTATTTCAGTCCCATTTTCATGCTTGTGTGACTGCCTTGCATGCATTTTTAATGCTTTGTAAGCTTGTGTAGCAATGCTCCTTGTTTTGGCACTTGTACATGCCTTTAAATTTGAGCCACTTAGATGCCATCTAAGTGGTCTTTTAGGCTTCATTTCATGTGCTAAAACTCTGTTTTGGTCAATAAGTTCATGCCATGTTTGGTCTTGCTTAGTGTAATTCAATACTCCATTGGTTTGCTTAGAGCACCTAGGCCATTAGTTGCATGTTTGGCTTGATTTATTGCTTAGTTTGGCATCTTGTTTTAACATAATGTTAATGCTCATGTTGCATGCTTTATGTCCATGATTACCTTCTTTCAAATCTGTTTGAGAGTTGCCCTATTTGTGCTTAAGTGTTGGCTTTCAACATGTGCATGTGTGCATGTGTATTTGGTCCCTCATTATAGCATTTTGGCCACTGTTTTGGGCCTATTTAGAGCTGCCCAAACCTTGTTTAAGTCCATCTTTCCATCCATTAGCATTGCCTCATGCATGTTTGCTTGTATGCTTTGCATAAGTACATTGCATTGTTCATGTTGCATGAAAGATGACATGCTTAGGTTGCATTGCATCGACATGCATTCCTTGTCCCTTGATTTGGGTGATAGGGATTGGGACTTTGTTTGTATGGTTTGCATTTCATTTGACGTGAAAGCTGCATACTTGATTCCTTGGGCCATCATGCATGGAAATGCGTGATTGGTGGTCCGAGAATCGAGACACATGCCCCTTTGAGTCACAAACATGATAAGGGACATGAATGGTGCATACATGCCTTGAATTGTGCTGCCATGCTTTGCCTTGCCCTCTGTTGCTGTCAATTGCAGGTTCTGCAGGCATTCCTTGCCGACCGGCAGTAAGCAAGCAGCCGATGGATTCATCTTGTGCCGGTGACTACACCACACTGCCGATGGCAATTCTACTCAGCCGGTGGTACTCCTCAATGTCCAAAGAAGCAGTCCTGAGGTTTTGACAACCTCTAGAGGAGTGATGGAAAGAAAACAGAGGCAGCCTATGCATGGCGGCACGATTTCGAGCAAGATCCGAGCATGCGCTGCATTTGGCCCTCCCCCCGAGGCGGTTTATTGCCTTTCTTAGTTTATTTAATTTGTTAATTAAATTAATTAATTTGTAATATTTAATTAGCTTGTGTAGTTAATTAATTTGTAATATTTATTTGGTCCCTCCGAGCGAGGGCAAATCTGTAATAAGTGTGTGTGAGTGGAGTGTATGTCTTCCAACCCCTACTTCTTTTTTCCCTTTCATTTACCTGCTTATGATGGTAGATTAGGGCATGTTTAATTTAGCATACCTTATGCTATGCATGCGTGCATTCATGCATTTGTATTGCATACATTAGGCTCGGTACATCACGCTAACTGCATTGGCACTTCGAATTCAAAAACTGAATATGTGATAGTTGCGCATTTTCACATGCCATGTTTAGGGTTAGCCGAGCCTGCCTAGATTGCATCTTTGCATGTGATGCATTAGCCATTTTTAACATGAATTAGGACATGCATGTTTGCTAACTAGTTTACTGTTTTGGCACGGAGTACGATGTAAGTATTTATGCTTTAGCATCCCGCATGCGTGTGAGTGTTGCCATGACAGTATGCCTGCCATGTGGCTAAATGCTTATGTGTTAAAATGATTGAATGCCTGTGGGTGGAGGTTGGATTGCTTGAGTTGGAATAACTCGTTGAAATCCGTATTTTAGCCTACTTACGAGTAGCAAATTCCAAGGCACTTTTTGAAAACCGAACGGATATGCAATGCTTATTTCCAAATTAGGCAATCTAGTCTATACTTGTTTGCTGCGTGCATAACATAGTAATTCTAGGCTAATAAGTGGGATAAGAACACATAAACGTTTTCCAAAATCGGATATCATGGTTAGTAGAGGCCGGTCTTCGGACCGGGCGAAAGGGGGTGCTCATAGCTGACCTTCCCCGATCGTACCCAAGCTCCCGAGCCGAGACAACTCCGGTGATGACGGACATGTGGCCTTCGGCACCGAGTCAGGGTTTCCTAAATTTCCCCATTAAAAAATATTTAGGTGGCGACTCTGTATCTGGCAAAGCAGTCCATGTTTGGCACTACTTTTTCAAAAATCTGTTTCTCAAAACGATTTGCCAGATTTGGACTCTTTGGTTCAAGATTAAGAACCGTGACACAAATCGAGTCCGAACTGTAGCGGCGTCCCTCGCGGACTTGTTACAGCTGCCTTGGCCATGGCATGGGATGCTGCGGGCCATGGCCTGGGCATGGCATGCTGCTGGCTTTGGCTGGGCTGCCATGGCCTTGGCGTGGCATGGTGCTGGCCTTGGCCTCAGCATGGCATGCTGCTGGCTTTGGCTGGGCTGCCATGGCCTTGGCGTGGCATGGTGCTGGCCTTGGCCTCGGCATGGCATGCTGCTGGCTTTGGCTGGGCTGCCTTGGCTGTGGCATGGCATGTTGCCGGCCTTGGCCTCGGCAAGGCATGCTGCTGGCTTTGGCTGGCCAGGCTACCCAGGACGGCTGCATGCCAAGCCGCCCAGGCCGTGCGCACGCCATTCCGTACTGCCCACACCGTGGGTATGCCAGGACGCCCACGCCGCGCGCATGCCGTACAGTGCTGCCCTGGCCGCGAGCATGCCAGGCCGCCCACGCCCGCGCGCATGCCATGCCATGCTGCCCTAGGCTGCGCCCAAGGCCGCAGACCAGGCCGCCCAAGGCCGCGGCTCAGGCCGCGGTCGAGCTGCGGTGCATGCCACCCAAGGCCGCAACCCAGGCCGCACCCAACATGGGGCACACCTGCCACTGCCTTGCCCTGGGCAAGGGAGGTGCCCCCCCCTTATAGTAGTTTGTTAAGCCCTTTTCAATCTGACAGGAGGAAACATCAACCATGTTCGAGGAGTCATAATGGGATTTCTTTTAAAAGTAATGGTTTTCTGCCAAAACTTTCAACATGAAAGTTGTAGGAAATAATTTAATACACTATAAAAAAAATTTTAAAAAAATATTTTGCCGCCGGAAATATTTTATATTAATTTATTTCGATTTTAATACTTAAAAAATAATAAAAATTAATAAAAATGGTCAAAAAATTATGGAAAAATTCCAATAATTAAAGGATGAGGCATTAGTAATTATAGAAATTATTTTTTTATTTATTTTATTTTATTTTGATTTTTTTTGGCCAAAGAAGGGTTTTAAAAATTCGAAAAACTCAAGAAAAATTGCAAAAAAATAGGGAATGACATTTAAAATTGATTGTAGTGCATTTTTAATTGTGTTGCATGGTTTTGGTAAGATAATAAAAGAATCATGTTCAAAAAGAGCGATCAAGGCGGTGGCATGCCATGGCCTTGGCCTTGGCCTTTGCCCGCGGCCTTCGCCTTGGCCATGCCTTGCATAGGGACTTGGCCTTGCCCACTGCCTTCGCCTTGGCCTTGGCATGGCATGCTCGCTGAGGCCGTGGCATGCCTTGTAGCTAGCCAAGGCCGTGGCGTGGCATGATCGCCCAGCCCGTGGCATGCCATGCCGCTGGACAAGGCCTTGGCATGGCATGCTGGCCCAAGGCATTGGCATGGCATGCCGGCAAAGGCATTCACATGGCATGCTTGCTGGCTGTAGACGTCCCCGAACGCCCCGGGAGGGTGAGTCCCATTCTGATCATTTTGGGGTTACTATAGTTCGGACTCTCAAATTGTCACGGTTCTTAATCTGAACCAAAGAGTCCAAATCCGGCAAATCGTTTTGAGAAACAGATTTTTAGAAAAAGAAGTGCCAAACATAGATTGCTTTGCCAGATGGGGAATTTAGGAAACCCCGACTCGGTGCCGAAGGCCACATGTCCGTCATCACCGGAGTTGTCTCGGCTCGGGAGCTAGGGTACGATTGGGGAAGGTCAGCTATAAGCACCCCCTCTCGCCCGATCCGAAGATCGGCCTCTACTAACCATGATATCCGATTTTGGAAAACGTTTATGTGTTCTTATCCCTTTTTTTTAAGACAAACGGATATGCAGCCCAACAGCAAACAAGTAAGACTAGATTGCCTAATTTGAAATAAGCATTGCATATCCGTTTGTCTTAAAAAAAAAAGTACTTGTGAATTTGCTACTCGCAAGTAGGCTAAAATACGGATTTCAACAGAGTTTTTCCAACTCAAACAATTCCAACCTCACCTCTGAACAAACAGTTTATCACATAAGCATCTAGCCGCATGGCAAACATACTATTATGTTAACATTCACACGCATGCGGTATGCTAAAGCATAAATACTTACATCGTACTCCGTGCCAAAACAATAAACTAGTTAGCAAACATGCGTGATCCTAGTTCATGTCAAGTTGACTAATGCAACACATGCAAGATGCAATTAGAGTAGGCTCGGCTAACCTAAACATGGCATGTGAAATGCAACCAATTAATGCACGTATTCAATTTGGAATTGAAATACAAATGCAGTTAGCGTGATGTACCGAGCCCGGTGCATGCGGGACAAATGTATTGGATGCACGCATGCATAGCATAAGGTATGCAAATTTTAAATATGCCATAGTCTACCATCATAAGCAGGTAAATAAAATGGAAGAAAGACGTGGGGTTGGAAGACATACCCCCACTCACGCACACTTATTACACAATTGCCCTCACTCGGAGGGTAAAAATAAATATTACAGTCCGAATAATAAATACATTAATTTATTACAGAATTTCTAATTAATTAAAAAGGAGAAAGGTGGCCACAGCCTCCGCCTCGGGATGCGCGAATGATGCATGCTCGAACCCGCCTTGCCCGGAAAGTCCGTACCATACCAAGGCTGCCTCTGTTTACACTGTCCTACTTCTTTGAAAATTGCCAAAGTTCTGGGACAGGTTCCTTGCACATTGTAGAGTACCATCGGCTGAAGGAGATGCCCACCGGCCATATGTAATTTCCATCGGCTTCTGATAGAGTTATCGGCCATTCACAAATGGCCGGTCGGCATTGGATGCTGTCAGTCGGTAGAAGCTTCCTGCAGAAGACAGTTTTGACAGCAACAGAGGACAGACAGTATATGGCATGGGATTTCAGACACATGTTAGCATGTTTCCCATCATGCTTTGAACTCAGGGAGGCATGGCCCTCGATCCTCGAGCCATCAATGGTGCATGATAGCCCAAGAGATCAAGCTTGCCACTTGATGTAAAAATGCATGCAATCACACAAATGAGGACCAAGACCCTATCATACCGAAGTCAAGGGCCCCGGTGACCGAGAGTCAAGAGGCATTACATCACTTATAGTATGAATGCTCCTTAACCCTCACACTTGGTTTGACACCCCAAACCAAGTACTGCAATGCATGTTATGGGAACAATGACTCAAAGATACAGCATGGGATTAAAATGCAAGGCATCCCAAATGCCATGCAACTAATATGGCAAGTATGCAATGCTAGGCATACAAGATGCAAATGCAATGCAAACATGGACAACCTACGCAATAGGATCAACATATTACAACACTTGATGAAGCAATCATGCAATGGACATGAGACAAGCATGCAAGGGGGCCTTGAACCATAAAGGGGCAGACCTTGATCCATCCCAAAACAGTGGCCAGAAGTGCCTAAAATGGTAGACAAACACTCATTCCAACAAGCAAGCTAATGGACCTAAAACTAAGGCACAAAAGGGGGCACTTCATTTCGCCAACATGACCACTCATGGCATGAATTGGACAACACAAAACAGAAACTTAGCAAGCAAAAAATAGACCCCAAAACCTACTAGCATGGCAGCTAAAGTGGCTCCAATGAGATGCATGCACCAAAGCTCATATCTAGGCATAAAAGGCATACCCTCAAAGCATGAAAGAGGTCACTTATGTACACATACAAACATGATTTATGGACTGAAATACGATCCTAAATGATGCCAAATCATGAGGATGGTCTAAGCTATGCATGCTAGAGGCCAATATACCCAAGGCTTACAAGCCAAAACACAAAGAGAGGACACCAAATAAGGCAAGCATGACTGAAACAGATGGCCAACAGGCCTTAAACATGGTAAAATAATGCCAACGCCTTCATGGAACTAAGCCAACACATGCAAGAATCATGGCCTAAACACAAGATGCATTTCTAGGCCAAATAGAGGAATGTAAAGCAAGTATGTTAAGCATGCAAAAGGACACGAATCCGACCAAAAACAGAGGTTACATGTGACCTAAAAACACCCAAAAACCTCTGAAAAGGGGCCAAAATCAATCAAGCATGCATGTTACCCTTTAAGCCAAAATGCAAGGAAATATGACAATGAAGGGAGAGGGGTGTCCCTCCCCTATGCAAGACTTCAAACCACCTTCCTCACCACTGAAAAACCACTGTTTTTCAGTGGTGAGAAGGCTAAGACACTCAAGCAAACAAGGCCTTACAAAGGGAGCACCAAAAAAGCCAAATAAGGCCTAAGAGGGTGAGTTTGAACTCAAACCACAAAACACCCTCAATGAAAGTTCTTAAGCATGAAAATATAAGCCTTTTTTATGTTTTACACAAAAACTAAATCAGCAAGGAAGATAGGTAAAAGACTAGTGCAAGTTTGGGGAAACTAAAGCAAAGTGCTTACCCTTGAAGCACACCTGAAGAACAGCCAATGCAGCCCTCTTCTTTTGATCAAAAATAGTCCAAAAACTCAAGAATCAACCCTCAAAGCCCCTCAATCTCGGAGCAAGGTGTAATAGTGTGTTGATTAGTGCAAAAGTAAGGTAAAAGTACACTTTTAGGCCAAGAAACACACACAAGGGAGGAGGGAGAGGGAAATATAGAGAGAGGGTGTATCTATATGTATAAGCTCTGGTTTTTGCCTTCAAATTATCTAACCTAGAACAAGGAGAAGACCTCTCCTCTTATAGAAGTCCCTCTTGCAAAGCTTACACAACAAGCTTGCTTAGAGGGAAATCCCTCCATACACGTGTATGGAGGGAAGCAGAGTTGGTGCCAGCTATCACAGCTGGCACAAAATATCTACATAAAGTAGATGAACAAATTGCCATTTTGACAAAAAGGAGTGCCGACCGGCAACAAATAGTGCCGACCGGCAATATAGATTGCCGATGGCAGCAAAACACCAGCCAGTGGCCTCTGGCCATGGCCGGTGATGTGTAGGGATGCCTCACAAGGCATTCCCTGCCCCTCTGAGGCAAAACACAAGTGTTTGGTGTAAAACCAGACACAAAACGGTCGAGTTCGGAGATCCTGAGGCAAGGCGCATAGCCGAGACCTCCGGGAACTCCAAATGAACACAAACATGGATGATCACCGAGTGTTCAAACGGTGACATCCAAGTCTTGAGGACGGTAAAAAATGGGGTGTCTACAGTTGCCCCACTTTGACAAAACTCGAAAGTCATAACAATGACGGGAGTGAATGTCAAAGCCCAGAGACGACCCATTTTTGACAAGGCCGAAGACTTAGACAAACATGCAAGACAGACAAGGTATGCGCCCGAAGGCAGGGGCAAAATGCAAGACAATGCAGAAAGCCAAACATAACTTATGAACATGTAAAGAAAGCTGTAACGAAGCACACATGCGACAATTTTAAGCTAGCACATACCGAACTACACTACAATGCAGAAGGGATGTAAGAGAATTATGTAATTCTAAATACATCTCACTCGGAGGATACAATACCTGTGCGGCTTGTCTGGTTGCACCAGCCTCTAATGAACCGTACATACAATATCGTGCCTGCAAAGAAAGCAAACTTAACAGGTACAATATCGTTAGCAACATGCATAATAATAGTGTACTCGGAATGCGTGACAACGCAAAGCAAGTGGGGAGCATAACAATGCCGTGATGGTACAGATGTGTAAGTGGAGCATGCAGTCTACGCAGGCAATGAATTTGATCATAAGCATGCAGTCTACGCAAGCAATGAAATTTGAACCAACATGCGGTCTACGCAAGCAATACATGCGGTCTACGCAAGTAATGAATTTTTGAACAAATATGCGGTCTACGCAAGCGAAACATGCGGTCTACGTGAGTAATGAAATGATTATGAACATGCGGTCTACGCAAGCAAAACGTGCGGTCTACGCAGGTAATGGAATTGAACAAACAGGCGGTCTACGCAAGCAAAATACGCAGTCTATGCAAGTAATGAAATTTGAGCAAACATGCGGTCTACGCAAGCAAAACATGCGGTCTACGCAAGTAATGAAATTTTGAACAAACATGCGGTCTACGCAATCAAAATATCCGGTCTACGCAAGTAATGAGATTAACATGCGGTCTACGCAAGTAATGAAATTAATTACAAACATGCGGTCTACGCGAGCAAAACATGTGGTCCACGTGAGTAATGAAATTAACATGCGGTCTATGCAAGTAATGAAATTAATTACAAACATGCGGTCTACGCAAGTAAAGTAACTAACATGCGGTCTACGCGAGCAAAACATGCGGTCTACGCAGGTAATGTAATTAATATGTGGTCTACGCAAGTAATGAAATTAATTACAAACATGTGGTCTACGCAAGTAAAGTAACTAACATGCGGTCTACGCAGGTAATGTAATTAACATGCGGTCTACGCAAGTAATGAAATTAATTACAAACATGCGGTCTACGCGAGCAAAACATGCGGTCCATGCGAGTAATGAAATTAACATGCGGTCTACGCAAGTAATGAAATTAATTACAAACATGTGGTCTACGCAAGTAAAGTAACTAACATGTGGTCTACGCGAGCAAAACATGCGGTCTACGCAGGTAATGTAATTAACATGCGGTCTACGCAAGTAATGAAATTAATTACAAACATGCGGTCTACGCAAGTAAAGTAACTAACATGCGGTCTACGCGAGCAAAACATGTGGTCTACGCAGGTAATGTAATTAACATGCGGTCTACGCAAGTAATGAAATTAATTGCAAACATGCGGTCTACGCAGGTAATGTAATTAACATGCGGTCTACGCAAGTAATGAAATTGATTACAAACATGCGGTCTACGCAGGTAATGTAATTAACAGGCGGTCTACGCAAGTAAAGTGTATAAAGAGAAACTTGAACACATGTGAGTGAGAACATATCATTCATAATGCAAGGGGGGGTAAAATACTGTAACACAGCGTAGTTGAAGCGATTTGTGGGAATCCTCAAGACATGAAAAGGATACGGGAAGGGACGTTCTTCGTACGTATCGAGCATCATTTGTAGAAGTTGTGGCCTGAGGTCAACTCGAAGGTCCACGTTTCGAAAGTGCGCTTCTCCGCATGGTCTCAAGTAATGTAGGTGCCAAACCATGTCGTTGACCCGAACAAAGGCATGGAAGGTGCGTTGACCGCAAAGGGAGTTTTGCTAGTATCCATTCCGACACTTGGCTACCCTGTCATTCTATGTTTTACTTTCCTTTTTACTGGTAGTTTAAGCACATTGCACTGCCTCAGGCAGGTTTTATTCTTTCTCAAAATTACACATTTTGCAAAGCACGTGACGGGAATGAAACAACTATTTTGTTCAAAAGATGTTGTATTTGTAAACTTTCTGTGCATCGCATCGCAAGGTATCACACCACAATGTGAACGAAATTGAACTTATTTTGAACACCGAGTATTTGCATTGTAATAATCAGGTAGTGAACCGACTTACCAATCAATAAGCAAATGTACAAAGGCATGATATGACCAAACAAGTGTGAGTACAACTCGATAAAAATCTCACAGCTTGGATTGCTAGCTTGGATGGCTCGAAAAAGTTGGATTTTCGGGGTTTCGGCATAAACGCACTATTCACTCTGGGTCGTACCCCATTGCACCTCCCGCTTCTCCATGCCGTGGTAAGGTTTTGGAATCCGGTGACGCATGTCTTTAGCTTCGCTGGGCAAGAGATATGTCCTATCTTTGAAGATTTCTGAGCCTTAATGGAGTCCGAGCGCGACGAGGAGCTCCTGCCCCAACTTAATTTTGTCCATGCCCAATCCTTAGGGCGAATGTGTGGACTCAGCATGGGTGACGCTCGGTCTCTGATTTGTGACGGGATGCTGGACATTCCGAGTTCGATCGATCGGTTTTCTGATGCTGGTGATCGCAACAACCATCACTGGCAAGGCTTCCGGCAACATGCCCTCTGTTTGTGCATGTTATCTCATTTTCTATTTGTCTCAGGCTCGGGAGGGTCTAGTGTCCGGCTGATTGAGGTTGCCCAAGGCTTGAAGGAGGGCAAGAGCGGTATTGCCATGACTCTGGCTGAGACGTTAATGGGCTTAGACGCCTTTTATCGTCATGAGACGACCAGATTAGCAGGGAGTCCACTACTACTACAGGTAATGTTTCCCACCCAATCTCGCATATGTATTTGCTCACATCACTCGGCCCTCAAGCTCGGTCTTTTCTCACAAAACCCTATTCTCGCTTTTCTCTCCTCGTACATCTCTCTATTCTTTACTCTCTCATTTTTCTATCCCTCCCCAGGTATGGTTGATGGACAAACTGCAGGTCGTGGACTCTTGCCCAGCATATTCAGCTCGTGGCTACATCTTTCGGCACCATCTAGTCAATGCCCTGGATGAGGGATGGTGGTTCGCTTGAATGTGCTGCTTGTCCGCAGTCCGTATTGCTTGGTGGTGCCCTTGGCTGAGCCTTCCGGTAATAAGTTACAATATGCCCCAGTAGACTGGGATTCAATTGATTGGTCTTACTCACTGCGTATTCTACTTCCCATTTCAGATTGACGCCAATTTGGCCATGATCAGACTTGCCCGCCAGAGGGGATAGAGTATCCTGCTGCATTTCCAGCCCGAGGCGCACAGCTTGCTTGGCAGGCCACTGCGTGGAGGATTAGAGAACTCCTGGCCCCCACTCCTTCTTTCAGTTGCACTTTGTCTGACGAGTGCGTGGATTGGCTCAATGAAGGCACAGATTGGGCCCAACTTGGCATTAGAGGCTTCGACCAGCTCTGTGATGGGGCGCAGGGGTACCTGACTTGACTATGCCCCGGATTTATTGCTTTATTAGTACTTTCAAGTTTTCTTTATGAATGTAATAAAAACAACTTCGATTATATGCAAGAGCAGGAGAACTCTGTTTTGAAATCAATGAAATTGAAGGTTGTGGTACTGAAAATTTTCCGCTTTGGTCCAAAAATGGTCAGAGTTGTAAAAAGATTATTTGAACAAAGTCGGCTCTTACTAAAACTTCTTAAAATCATTTTCGATGTGGATCAGAACTGGACATGCCTGAGATCTGTCACTGAGATGCACAACCCCAGATCCCTGCAACTGGAAAGTTGCCCCTAGTCTAAAGAGTACCGCAGCACTGCACAGCAACGGAAAGTTGCCCCTAGTCTGAAGAGCACTGCACCGGAGATCATAGCCGAACCCTTGAATGCTAAATAGACAAAAATGGCCGAGACGATCGAATGGATAAAGTTGATCGGGGAAGTGTTATGGCTGAACTTCAGGATGAAGCTACCTACATATCCCAAAGATGGGAATCAAGCCTTACGTAGTTCAGGATTAGGTTCACTCGGGTATTTTCACTCTCCTTTTGCGCTCTAACTTCTGCCAAAGCCGCCCTTTGCGGGTTTTCAGCCTTGCGAGCTCATTTTTTATATTTTCTAATTTTTTGTGCTCTAACTTTTGCCTAGGCCACCCTTTCGGGCTTTCGGCCTAGCGAGCCTCTCAAGGGTAATATTTCTTCAACTTGTCCATGTTGATCGGTTGGGAGAACTCCAGGCCATCTAGGTCCATCAGAACCACAGCTCCACCTGACCAGATAGCTTTGATGATGTAGGGACCCGTCCAATTGGGTCTGAACTTGCCCCTTGGGTCATGGATGGGAGCTCGGTTGTCCTTGAGCACCAAATCCCCTTCCTTTAGATTCCTGGACTTAACCTTCTTGTTGAAAGCCCGGGCAATTCTGCGCTGATAACTTTGAACGTGGTACAGTGCTTTCAGTCTTCTCTCATCAAAAAGCATGAGTTCCTCAAACCTGCTCTGTTGCCAATCTGCTTCGGCTATTTGACACTCAGCCAATACCCGTAAGGACGGAACCTCAATTTTGATAGGTAGAATGGCCTCCATTTCATAAACTAATGAATACGGAGTCGCTCCGGTAGAAGTTCTAATTGAAGTCCTATAGCCCCACAGAGCAAATGGCAGCTTATCTGGCCAATCCCGGTAGGTTTCCACCATCTTTTGCAGTATATGCTTGACGTTCTTGTTGGCGGCCTCAACTGCTCCGTTGGTTTGCGGCCAGTATGTGGATGACTTATGAAAAGCCAGGTTATATTTCTCCAACAAGTCAATCACTTCCTTCTTAAAGTGGGATCCATTATCCGAAATAATCTCGTTTGGAACCACGTAGCGACAGATGATGTTGTTTCTGATGAACTTTGCGATGTGCGACGCCTTCAACACCGCATAAGATTGGGCCTCGACCCACTTCGTAAAGTAATCTATCGCTACCAGTATAAACTCATGCCCATTCGATCCTTTCAGGGTAACAGCTCCGATCACATCGATTCCCCAAACGGAAAATGGCCATGGGGACGTCATGTTGTACAGCTTTGACGGCGGGATGTTCATGCGGTTTGCATGGATCTGGCATTTGTGGCATCGCCGAACAAAACTAATACAATCCTCCTCCATGGTTGACCAGTAGTAGCCCTGTCTGAGGATCTTTCTGGCCAGCATTACTCCATTCATGTGTGCACCGCACTCTCCTCCATGGATGGCCTCCATCAGGTGATTCGACTCTTCAACTTCTACACAGAGCTTATGCATTCCCAGATGACCTCTCTTATACAGTTTACCCCCGCAGATGATGAACTGAATAGCCATTCTTCTGATTGCCCTTTTATCCTTGGCATTTGCCCCTGGCGGATACGCCTCCTTTTCCAAGAAGTTCCAAATATCGTATTACCAGGGGTTGTCGTCCTGAGCCTCATCTATGGCGGAAATTAACTCGTACGCTGGCGCAAACTTCTGGTCAATATTGACTGGACGCATCCGGACTCCGGACGGGATGTCTATCATGGAAGATAGAGTTCCTAGTGAATCTGCGAACCTGTTGTTCTCTCTTACTAGGTGGGTGAAATTTAGTTTCTCAAATCGAGGAATTAACAAATCCAAGGTTTGGTGGTAAATTATCATCCTTTCCTCTTTTACTTTCCATTCTCCTTTTGCTTGAGATACAACAAGGTTCGAGTCCCCAATAACGTCCAACCGTCTTGCCCCTAGTTCTAGGGCTGCTTCTAGGCCAGCAATACATGCCTCATATTCTGCTTCATTGTTCGAGACTTTAAACCGGGGCTTGAATGCTAAAGGGATACGGGAATCGTCCGGCGCTATCAGCAACACTCCTATCCCATACCCGTATTGGTTCGACGCTCCGTCAAAGTACATAGTCCAAGTTTCATCTTCGATGTGCAGAATGGCTTCATCTGGGAACAAGTAC
>NW_021027400.1:1049296-1124296 GCF_004153795.1 Camellia sinensis
AAGGCGGTGTAGTGGCCCTCTCTTTCTTTGGACTTGACAATCATGTCGTCCACGTACACCTCGACCTCTTTATGGATCATATCATGCAAGATCGTGGTTGCTGCCCGTTGATAAGTAGCTCCAGCGTTCTTCAACCCAAATGGCATCACTCTGTAGCAATATGTACCCCACGGGGTAGTGAATGCAGTCTTCTCCCGGTCTTCGGGTGCCATTACTATCTGATTATAGGCTGAGAAGCCATCCATAAATGAAAGCAAGGCGTGTCCTGCCGTGAAATCTACCAATTCATCAATGTGCGGCAAGGGAAGGTCGTCCTTCGGACTGGCCCTGTTCAAATCTCTGAAGTCTACACATACCCGCATTCTGCCATCCTTCTTCGGCATCGGAACAATGTTGGCCAACCAAGTCAGGTATTCAGGTACCAACAGGAAGCCTGCATCAATTTGCTTGGTGACCTCTTCCTTGATCTTAATGGCCCAATCAGGGCGGATCCTTCTGAGTTTCTGCTTGACAGGTCGGGCCTCGGGGTCAAGAGTGATCCAGTGCTGTACAATCTCAGGATCGATCCCAGGCATGTCTTCGTAGGACCACGCGAAAACATCTTTGAAATCTTTTAATAAAGCGACTAAGCGGTCGCGTTCCTCCGAAGACAACGTGGACCCGATCTGGACCAGCCGCAGGTCCTCCTCAGTACCCACATTCACGATAGTGATTTCATCCATTAAGGGTTTAACGAATCTTTCTCGCTCTTGATCAATTAATCGTCGTAAAACCAGAGGAATTTCTTCCTCGTCGTTTTCATCAAAATTTTGAAAATCCTAATTTAAGCAATAAATCAAATGCACAGAAAAATACTCAGAAACCACATTCACATCGTTCTCATTAAATACTTCCAAGCCGTCTGATTCTTCTGTTACAACAGACTCAAAAGAGAAAGAAAATGACGACCTAGACAGGACTGTGGCATCCGGGTTATCACCCCCAGGAATACCGGACTCAGACTCAGTCGAGCTGGAACCTGATTCCGACTCACAGGACTCGGTGGAATCAGATTCCGGCTCACTACCTGACCCGGTGCTGCTGGACAAAAATCTTTCTTCATATTGCCAGATGAGAGAGGGTGCGATGCATGCATCCAAAATAGTTGCTGGTAGGCTCGCAACGGTTTCGTTCTCGATCACGCATATCGAGGAGTTATCCCCAAGCACTTCTGTTCGATCGGAGGATCTGAAAGTAGACATGCCAGTGCTACCCCCATTTCATTTTCAGCGTCCTCAGACTGCACTTCCTTACTGTGTTCAGCCTCTGCCGATAGATCTGCCTTCTCTTCGACGACGTCATTCTCAAGTAGCTGCAAGTCAAAGAAGATCTCGAAACCTGGCACGCGTTTCTTCTCCGCGTTCAACCACGGTTCTAGGAAGCCACAAAATGGAAAGTCTTCCCCCTCCCGGACGAAGCGTCCGTTTAGGGTACCCTGAATGGGCCTATGCATCAACTGAAAAAGCTTTCCGGCCTTCTTTGCTCTGGCTCTGCCAGCCATCTCTTTACCCTTCCTTACCTAGTCTTCTTTGGTGGGCACGTAACCCAAACCAAAGGTATGAGGGTTGTGTGGCACTTCGGCCAATGCTGCGACGCCCTTCCGGCCGCTCTTTCCTAATCCCATCCCAGGGATGTGTTGAAGCTTGTTCATGAGGTAGACGGATTGAGCACTGACGTACACCCCCTCATTCACAGCCATAATATTCTGCACCACTCGAGCCTCAGCCAAAGTGAACCCCGACAAGAACACATCTTCAGTGCCATGCTCGATTTCAAAGACTGGTGTGGACACTTCCGGCGGCGGATCGATTGATGAATTCCCGAAGACAATAGCCACCCCCTTCCCGTGAGGGTACTTCAGCATCTGATGTAAAGTGGAAGAGACTGCCTTTACTTGGTGCAACCACGGCCGCCCCAAGAGCAGATTGAAGGTTGCGGGAACGTGCAAGACATGGAATTCAATGTTGTGTTGTCCGGGACCAACCTGGGTCTGAATTTTGACAGTCCAGATCACTTCTCTGCTAGTATTATCATATGGTCTGATCACCTGAACAGTTGGCACGAAGTCCGCGGGTTTCATCTCGATTGCATACGTTGTTCTGGCTGGGCAGACATTGATGGCGGACCCGGTATCAACAAGTACCACCGGTATCCACTTGCCTCTACATTCCACGGAAACATAGAGGGGTTTGTTGTGATTTGTGCCCTCAGACGGTAGCTCTTTGCCTGAAAAGGTCAATGTCGGGGAACATCTTCCCAAAAAAACTAGGCCCACCAGCTGTTCAGGCGTGGTGTCTATAGAAAGCTTGGCTTTGCCCATGGCTGAAAGGACAGCCTGTCTATGTACTCGAGAAGCCATAAGCAGCCCCCAGATGGAGATGTGTGCTTGTATCTTCTTCAATTGTCTCAATACGGCCTCATCCTCGAGTTATTTTTCTTTTTGCTTCTCTGCCTCCTTATCTTTTCCAGACGCCTCTAGTTGATCTAGGTGTGGAGGCTTGAAGTACCGTCCACTCCTAGTCATGTGATCGACGTCGCCGATATACTAGGTATCATCTGGTTGGTTACCTCCCCAATCCTCGTCTGTGTGGGCAAGACATAGATCATCGTCTTCCCACCACATCCCATCTGCAGCTGATAGGCACCTGTCCGATTCTGGTATGACTGTTCCGATACTTGCAGTACCTTCTATACTTATGCTCGCGGCATTCTGCATTTCTGTACTTGCGGCGGTCTCAACCCCCACGTGGGCTTTTGCCTTCCTGACCCTCTCAGAATCTTCGAATCTTTCCTGTTCTGATTGTGTCAATGCAGTAGATTGTTCAATAATCCCTGTACTCAAAATGCTCCATTCCCGAGCGAAACTCTCGACACCGGCGCTCTCCGGCGGTGTACTCTGTTCTTCGACCTTCCCGGCTGTTACTGACATTCCTGCCCCTGCCGGGCCTTGTTCTGACTAAAACTCTCCTACCACATCTGGCTGATCGTCCAACCATCTCGTGGCCTCTGCCGATTCCTCATAATCGAACCAGTTGACAGCTGAATCTCCTGGATCTTGGTTACTGTAAAACTGGAACTTGGCAAGATCCTCTTCCACAGCCGTCAAATCATCCGTTCCCTGTCCTGGACTGTCCCCTTGGATTGCACACAGCTCTCCTCCTGCTGGAAATTCCACATCTGGTCTATTCTGGCCCATCGGTGAAATGTAGCCATTCGGACTATAAGCATTTTCAACATCACTCCCAGATTCCGCAGACTCTAGCTCAACAACCCCCTTTTCCTTTGGAGTCTTCTTTCTCCTGCTCTTGATAATCACCACCGCTAGCTCGGGTTGGGTTATGGAGACGTCCATCATGCACAAATCGGTGCAATCAGGAAGAAAAACCTCCGGCTTAGGCAGATAGGAAGGTGTGATATAAATACTAGGATCATAGGGCACGACCCCAGTATGGATGAGATTGATTCTTTTGGGTGGTGGAGCTTGGTTATGTGTGGGCAGAGGATTTGAAGTAATATTGGGTTTCTCAGGGGGTAAAATCACCCCGTTATTAATGAGATCTTGAATCTCATGACGTAATCGAAAGCACAGATCGGTGTCGTGACCGTGCTGCTGGTGAAATGCACAATACTTGGCTGGGTTATGGGCAGCGGGGAGTCTTTCCGATAAGGGCCACGGCTCTAGGGGCTTCAGATGCCCTTTTCTGATCAAAACCCCCAAAGCTTTGGGCAGGGGCATATAAAGCGGAGCGAAGGTTTTGGTATTTTTGGGAGGGTATTTGGCTATTTGTGGGTTACTTCCGGACGCACCGGAGAATGGTGTGGCTGCCATAATTCTCGGGGAAGGGTTGGTGGTGACCATACTCACTTCGGAGGTCCTGGTAGATGTAGCACCACTCGGGCCGGCATTATTACGATTGAAAGTTCTGCGGGGTTGCTCCCGGTCATTATCAATCAAGCCTTGTTTTAAGGCATCCTCGATCTGCACCCCCATTTCATGCAGATCAGAAAAGGTAGGGAAGGGGAGTACAATCATCTTTTGCATTAGCTTCGGCTGAAGATTGCGCACAATCATCCGAATCTGGTCTTTGTCCGTGGGTCTTAAGGTCATCATCGAAGCCTTAGCCTGCCATCTGGTTACGAATTCTGAGAAGCTCTCCTTGGGTTCTTGCCTCATTGTCTCGAGATCCCGGGTCGCGATCTCGATTTGTGTATTGTATGAGTACTGCAGGATGAAGGGCTTAGCCATCTCGTCCCAACTCCTCTTGACGTCATCCTCCAATTTGGCATACCATGTGGCCGCTACACCCGACAGGGTCCGGCCAAATAAAGACAGCTTCTGCCGTCTAGTGAGGCCCATTGGCCTCAGGATGTCTGAAAATAGTCGCAGGTGCACCATGGGATCCCCGGATCCGTCAAAACGATCAATTTGTGGCATCTTAAACCGATCTGGCAGCATCACGGCTGCGTCGGTGTATCCGTCTCCAATGTCCGGAATGGACTTCACCACCTTGAGATTTCTTGAACAGCTTTTCAGCTTGCGCATTTTTAATGCCACGGGGTCCACCTTCAGACTCGAAGGGAGAATCCGATTGATTGATAGGAGTGGGTGCCTTGGATAGTTGAGGCAGAATCGGGGGTGGGAGCCTGGCCCCGTGGATTCTATATCTTCTTGGACATTCCGGGCATTTGCGTCTCTTCGGGTATCGGAACCCTTAGTGGGGGAGGGACTTGCTGTGAAGCAGACGCTCCATGTTTGCTGCTGCAATCTCACGATTACTACTCTGCTTGCTCATCATAACTGTGGCTTGTTGTTTGGCGAATTCTGCTGTCGGGACAGCATCCTGCTGCATCACTTTCATGCTTTCTTGGAGTTGGCGCACCATCTCTTCTAAACTAGCCATGTTGTTCTGTTCTGACTGAATTGTCGGTATATGTTCCCTTTCTGTGGGTGAAACAGGATTCTGATCCGTACTGTACACAGGTGGGGTAGATAAAGCCCTCTGTATTGACTGTTGAACTGATGCCCTCTGCCTAGTTGTCCTCCGTTTGGTAACCGGGGGTAGATAGTGGTACACTGGTTGTCTGTCTACCAGATCCTCAGATCGATGGAGCCGACGACCTCTAATCCAGAGTGCTTGGGGAATATCTACCGGGTTGGAAGCAGTGATGCTAAACTACCTAGCAAAAAGATAAATAAAGCAGTAAATAAACTTACAACCGGACAGCATAACGGCATAAAATAAACACATACAACGCACAGTTGGGTATCCATAATACACAGTTGGTAAGCCGAACACACTGTTCCTCGACACTGATCACTGTTCCCCAAAATCACTGCTCCCAAAACTGAACCTGATACCCGCAGATAACTGATTCTCATAAACTGATACTGATGCCCTCAGGTCTAATACTCAATTTTGCAAACTGATATGCACGTTCCTGTAGAGCAACACTCTAAAAGCACATAGCAAGTAAAGAGAGCAAAAACACCCCTATGTTGCGGTAGGGTTTCCCTGTCCTCTTTTGTCAGGAGCTAGGGTTTCACTATGCACGCAGCAGTTTTCAAACAACCTAACATCGGGTAAGCTAATCCTGTCCTACTGAATGGTCACTATGGATTCGATTATGCACTAGGTCGAATGGTCGAAAAGGGGGCCCTGGGTAAAACCGGGGTTTGTGTTCCCATACTGTCAGAGCCCATAACCGGTCAGCCTTATGGTCATGCCTTGACAAGACAAGCCTCCGGCAAACCGTTCAGGAATGGCAGATGGCAAACACGGTGTCCTAGGCGCACCAATGTACATGCAATGCAAAGAGACACATAAATGAGATCAAAATAGGATATCACGAGTTCGAGTCAAGCTCTCTAAGTCCCCAGCAGAGTCGCCAGAAACTGTAGACGTCCCCGAACGCCCCGAGAGGGTGAGTCCCGTTCTGATCATTTTGGGGTTACTACAGTTCGGACTCTCAAATTGTCACGGTTCTTAATCTGAACCCAAGAGTCCAAATCTGGCAAATCGTTTTGAGAAATAGATTTTTAGAAAAAGAAGTGCCAAACATGGACTGCTTTGCCAGATACAGAGTCGCCACCTAAATATTTTTTTATGGGGGAATTTAGGAAACCCTGACTCGGTGCCGAAGGCCACATGTCCGTCATCACTGGAGTTGTCTCGGCTCGGGAGCTAGGGTACGATTGGGGAAGGTCAGCATGAGCACCCCCTCTTGCCCGATCCGAAGATCGGCCTCTACTAACCGTGATATTCGTTTTTGAAAATGTTATGTGTTCTTATTCCAATTATTTGCCTAGTGTTACTATATTATGCGCACAGCAAACAAGTATAGAGTAGATTGCCTAATTTGGAAATAAGCATTGCATACCCGTTTGTCCTAAAACAAAAGTACTTTGGAATTTGCTACTCGCAAGTAGGCTAAATAAAAGGGAAGAAAGACGTGGGGTTGGAAGACATACGCCCACTCACGCACACTTATTACACAATTGCCCTCACTCGGAGGGTACAAATAAATATTACAGTCTGAATAATAAATACATTAATTTATTACAGAATTTCTAATTAATTAAAAAGGAGAAAGGTGGCCACAGCCTCCGCCTCGAGATGCGCGAATGATGCATGCTCAAACTCGCCTTACCCGGAAAGTCCGTACCATACCAAGACTGCCTCTGTTTACACTGCCCTGCTTCTTTGAAAATTGCCAAAGTTCTGGGACAGGTTCCTTGCACACTGTAGAGTACCATCGGCTGGAGGAGATGCCCACCGGCCATATGTAATTTCCATCGGCTTCTGATAGAGTTATCGGCCATTCACAAATGGCCGGTCGGCATTGGATGCTGCCGGTCGGCAGAAGCTTCCTGCAGAAGACAGTTTTGACAGCAACAGAAGACAGACAGTATATGGCATGGGATTTCAGGCACATGTGAGCATGGTCGTGTTCCCCATCATGCTTTGAACTCAGGGAAGCATGGCCCTCGATCCTTGAGCCATCAATGGTGCATGATAGCCCAAGAGATCAAGCTTGCCACTTGATGTAAAAATGCATGCAATCACACAAATGAGGACTAAGACCCTATCATACCGAAGTCAAGGGCCCCGGTGACCGAGAGTCAAGGGGCATTACATCACTTATAGTATGAATGCTCCTTAACCCTCACACTTGGTTTGACACCCCAAACCATGTAATGCAATGCATGTTATGGGAACAATGACTCAAAGATACAACATGGGATTAAAATGCAAGGCATGCCAAATGCCATGTAACTAATATGGCAAGTATGCAATGCTAGGCATACAAGATGCGAATGCAATGCAAACATGGACAACCTACGCAATAGGATCAACATATTACAACACTTGATGAAGCAATCATGCAATGGACATGAGACAAGCATGCAAGGGGGCCTTGAACCATAAAGGGGCAGACCTTGATCCATCCCAAAACAGTGGCCAAAAGTGCCTAAAATGGTGGACAAACACTCATGCCAACAAGCAAGCTAATGGACCTAAAACTAAGGCACAAAAGGGGGCACTTCACTTCCGCCAACATGACCACTCATGGCATGAATTGGACAAGCCAAAATAGAAACTTAGCAAGCAAAAAATAGACCCCAAAACCTACTAACATGGCAGCTAAAGTGGCTCCAATGAGATGCATGCACCAAAGCTCATATCTAGGCATAAAAGGCATACCCTCAAAGCATGAAAGAGGTCACTTATGTACACATACAAACATGATTTATGGACTGAAATACGATCCTAAATGATGCCAAATCATGAGGATGGTCCAAGTTATGCATGCTAGAGGCCAACATACCCAAGGCTTACAAGCCAAAACACAAAGAGAGGACACCAAATAAGGCAAGCATGACTGAAACAGATGGCCAATAGGCATTAAACATGGTAAAATAATGCCAACACCTTCATGGAACTAAGCCAACACATGCAAGAATCATGGCCTAAACATAGATGCATTTCTAGGCCAAATAGAGGAATGTAAAGCAAGTATGTTAAGCATGCAAAAGGACACGAATCCGAAAAAAAACAGAGGTTACATGTGACCTAAAAAAACCCAAAAACCTTTGAAAAAGGGCCAAAATCAATCAAGCATGCATGTTACCCTTTAAGCCAAAATGCAAGGAAATAAGACAATGAAGGGAGAGGGGTGTCCCTCCCTTATGAAAGACTTCAAACCACCTTCCTCACCACTGAAAAACCACTATTTTTCAGTGGTGAGAAGGCTAAGACACTCAAGCAAACAAGGCCTTACAAAGGAAGCACCAAAAAGGCCAAATAAGGCCTAAGAGGGTGAGTTTGAACTCAAACCACAAAACACCCTTAATGAAAGTTCTTAAGCATGAAAATATAAGCCTTTTCTATGTTTTACAGAAAAACTAAATCAGCAAGCAAGATAGGTAACAGACTAGTGCAAGGGTGTAATAGTGTGTAGCCGAGACCTCAAGAATATAAGCCCTTGAAGCAGCCCAGCCAAAGCCAATGCAGCACTCTTCTTTTGACCAAAGCCAAAGCCAATTCCTCGGTTTTACACAAAATATAAGCCCTTGAAGCACACCTCAAGAACAGCCAATGCAGCACTCTTCTTTTGATCAAAAACAGTCCAAAAACTCAAGAATCAACCCTCAAAGCCCCTCAATCTCGGAGCAAGGTGTAATAGTGTGTGTATTAGTGTAAAAGTAAGGTAAAAGTACACTTTTAGGCCAAGAAACACACACAAGGGAGGAGGGAGAGGGAAATATAGAGAGAGGGTGTATCTATATGTATAAGCTCTGGTTTTTGCCTTCCAACTTTCTAACCTAGAACAAGGAGAAGACCTCTCCTCTTATAGAAGTCCCTCTTGCCAAGCTTACACAACAAGCTTGCTTAGAGGGATATCCCTCCATACACGTTTATGGAGGGAAGCAGAGTTGGTGCCAGCTATCACAGCTGGCACAAAATATCTACATAAAGTAGATGAACAGTAGTCAGCTACTCAAAATTGCCATTTTGACAAAAAGGAGTGCCGACCGGCAACAAATAGTGCCGACCGGCAATATAGATTGCCGATGGCGGCAAAACACTAGCCGGTGGCCTCTGGCCATGGCCGGTGATGTGTGGGGATGCCTCACAAGGCATTCCCTGCCCTTCCAAGGCAAAACACAAGTGTTTGGTGTAAAACCAGACACTAAACGGTCGAGTTCGGAGATCCTAAGGCAAGGCGCGTAGCCGAGACCTCCGGGAACTCCAAACGAACACAAACATGGATGATCACCGAGTGTTCAAACGGTGACGTCCAAGTCTTGAGGACGGTAAAAAATGGGGTGTCTACAGTTACCCCTCTTTGACAGAACTCGAAAGTCATAGCAATGATGGGAGTAAATGTCAAAGCCCAGAGACGACCCATTTTTGACAAGGCCGAAGACTTAGACAAAAATGCAAGACAGGCAAGGTATGCGCCCGAAGGTAGGGGCAAAATGCAAGACAATGCAAAAAGCCAAACATAACTTATGAACATGCAAAGAAAGTTGTAACGAAACACACATGCGACAATTTTAAGCTAGCACATACCAAACTACACTACAATGCAGAAGGGATGTAAGAGAATTATGTAATTCTCAATACATCTCACTCGGAGGATACAATACCTGTGCGGCTCGTCTGGTTGCACCAGCCTCAAATGAACCGTACATACAATATCATGCCTGCAAAGAAAGCAAACTTAACAGGTACAATATCGTTGGCAACATGCATAATAGTGTACTCGGAATGCGTGACAACGCAAAGCAAGTGGGGAACATAACAATGCTGTGAAGGTACAGATGTGTAAGTGGAGCATGTGGTGTACGCAGGCAATGAATTTGATCATAAGCATGCAGTCTACGCAAGCAATGAAATTTGAACCAACTTGCGGTCTACGCAAGTAATGAATTTTTGAACAAATATGCGGTCTATCCAAGCGAAACATGTGGTCTACGCGAGTAATGAAATGATTATGAACATGCGGTCTGCGCAAGCAAAACATGCGGTCTACGCAGGTAATGGAATTGAACAAACACGCGGTCTACGCAAGCAAAACATGCGGTCTACGCAAGTATGAAATTTGAGCAAACATGCGGTCTACGCAAGCAAAACATGCGGTCTATGCAAGCAATGAAATTTTGAACAAACATGCGGTCTACGCAATCAAAACATGCGGTCTACACAAGTAATGAGATTAATTACAAACATGCGGTCTACACAAGTAAAGTAACTAACATGCGGTCTACGCGAGCAAAACATGCGGTCCACGCGAGTAATGAAATTAACATGCGGTCTACGCAAGTAATGAAATTAATTACAAACATGCGGTCTACGCAAGTAAAGTAACTAACATGCGGTCTACGTAGGTAATGTATTTAACATGCGGTCTACGCAAGTAAAGTAACTAACATGCGGTCTACGCGAGCAAAACATGCGGTCTACGCAGGTAATGTAATTAACATGCGGTCTACGCAAGTAATGAAATTAATTACAAACATGCAGTCTACGCAAGTAAAGTAACTAACATGCGGTCTACACGTGCAAAACATGCGGTCCACGCGAGTAATGAAATTAACATGCGGTCTACGCAAGTAATGAAATTAATTACAAACATGCGGTCTACGCAAGTAAAGTAACTAACATGCGGTCTACGCGAGCAAAACATGCGGTCTATGCAGGTAATGTAATTAACATGCAGTCTACGCAAGTAATGAAATTAATTACAGACATGCGGTCTACGCAAGTAATGTAATTAACATGCGGTCTACACAAGTAATGAAATTGATTACAAACATGCGGTCTACGCAGGTAATGTAATTAACATGCGGTCTACGCAAGTAAAGTGTATAAAGAGAAACTTGAACACATGTGAGTGAGAACATATCATTTATAGTGCAAGGGGGGTAAAATACTGTAACATAGCGTAGTTGAAGCGATTTGTAGGAATCCTCAAGACATGAAAAGGATACGGGAAGGGACGTTCTTCGTACGTATCGAGCATCATTCGCAGAAGTTGTGGCCTGAGGTCAACTCGAAGGTCCACGTTTCAAAAGTGCGCTTCTCCGCATGGTCTCAAGTAATGTAGGTGCCAAACCATGTCGTTGACCCGAACAAAGGCATGGAAGGTGCATTGACCGAAAGATAGTTTTGCTGGTATCCATTCCGACACTTGGCTACCCTGTCATTCTATGTTTTACTTTCCTTTTTACTGGTAGTTTAAGCACATTGCACTGCCTCGGACAGGTTTTATTCTTTCTCAAAATTACATAATTTGCAAAGCACGTGACGGGAATGAAACAACCATTTTGTTCAAAAGTTGTTGTATTTGTAAACTTTTTGTGCATCGCATCGCAAGGTATCACACCACAATGTGAACGAAATTGAAATTATTTTGAACACCGAGTATTTGCATCGTAATAATCAGGTAGTGAACCGACTTACAACTCGATAAGCAAATGTACAAAGGCATGATATGACCAAACAAGTGTGAGTACAACTCGATAAAGAAATCAACAACTCAAAGAGAGTGAAATACAACTCGATAAGCAAATGCACAATAACTCGATAAGCAGACAGGTGTGACTTCGCAAGAATCGATCACCGGGGGAGGGATTGGAGGTGGTGGAGTTCCCCAATCCCTAGCATAAACAGCTCAGGGGACCAGGAGGAAGCCCATCGGACAGGGGTAGAGGCCATCAGCCACAAGGAATGGCCATCGGCCAAAAATTTGTTCGGACGGCAAAAGGTGATGGCCGGTCTGCAGGATATTTGGCCGGCCGGCTATGAATGAGGGAATCACCAGAATGTTGACACTTGTCCTCCACCCAACCTTATCTCCTACAAAAGACCCTAGCTTCGTAGTTTTTCTCAATTCCACACTGATTTTCTCTAATGGAAAAGTTTCTTGCTCAAAATCTCACAGCTTGGATTGCTAGCTTGGATGGCTCGGAAAAGTTGAATTTCCGGGGTTTCGGCATAAACGCACTATTCACTCTGGGTCGTACCCCATTGCACCTCCCATTTCTCCATGCCACGGCAAGGTTTTGGAATCCGATGACGCATGTCTTTAGCTTCGCTGGGCAAGAGATATGTCCTACCTTTGAAGATTTCCGAGCCTTAATGGAGTCCGAGCGCGACGAGGAGCTCCTGCCCCAACTTAATTTTGGCCATGCCCAATCCTTAGGGCGAATGTGTGGACTCAGCATGCGTGACGCTCGGTCTCTGATTTGTGACGGGATGCTGGACATTCTGAGTTTGATCGATCGGTTTTCTGATGCTGGTGATCGCAACAACCATCACTGGCAAGGCTTCCGGCAACATGCCCTCTGTTTGTGCATGTTATCTCAATTTCTATTTGTCTTAGGCTCGGGAGGGTCTAGTGTCCGGCTGATTGAGGTTGCCCAAGGCTTGAAGGAGGGCAAGAGATGTATTGCCATGACTCTGGCTGAGACGTTAATGGGCTTAGACGCCTTTTATCGTCATGAGACGACCAGATTAGCAGGGAGTCCACTACTACTACAGGTAATGTTTCCCACCCAATCTCGCATATGTATTTGCTCACATCACTCGGCCCTCAAGCTCGGTCTTTTCTCACAAAACCCTATTCTCGCTTTTCTCTCCTCATACATCTCTCTATTCTTTACTCTCTCATTTTTCTATCCCTCCCCAGGTATGGTTGATGGACAAACTGCAGGTCGTGGACTCTTGCCCAGCATATTCAGCTCGTGGCTACTTCTTTCGGCACCGTCTAGTCAATGCCCTGGATGAGGGACGGTGGTTCGCTTGGATGTGCTGCTTGTCCGCAGACCGTATTGCTCGGCGGTGCCCTTGGCTGAGCCTTCCGGTAATGAGTTACAATATGCCCCGGCAGACTGGGATTTAATTGATTGGTCTTACACACTGCGTATTCTACTTCCCATTTCGGATTCGACGCCAATTTGGCCATGATCAGACTTGCCCGCTAGAGGGGATAGAGTATCCTGCTGCATTCCCAGCCCGAGGCGCACAGCTTGCTTGGCAGGCCACCGCGTGGAGGATGAGAGAACTCCTGGCCCCCACTCCTTCTTTCAGTTGCACTTTGTCTGACGAGTGCGTGGATTGACTCAATGAAGAGGCACAGATTGGGCCCAGCTTGGCATCAGAGGCTTCGACCAGCTCTGGGAGGGGGCGCAGGGGTACCTGACTTGACTATGCCCCGGATTTATTGCTTTATTAGTACTTTCAAGTTTTCTTTATGAATGTAATAAAAACAACTTCGATTGTATGCAAGAGTAGGAGAAATCTGTTTTGAAATCAATGAAATTGAAGGTTGTGGTACTGAAAATTTTTCGCTTTGGTCCAAAAATGGTCAAAGTTGTAAAAAGATTATTTGAACAAATTCGGCTCTTATTAAAACTTCTCAAAATCATTTTCGATGTGGATCAGAACTGGACACGCCTGAGATCTGTCACTGAGATGCACAACCCCAGATCCCTGCAACTGGAAAGTTGCCCCTAGTCTGAACAGCATCGCAGCACTGCACAGCAACGGAAAGTTGCCCCAAGTCTGATGAGCACTGCACGGAAGATCATAGCCGAACCCTTGAATGCTAAATAGACCAAAATGGCCGAGACGATCGAATGGTCAAAGTTGATCGGAGAAGTGTTATGGCTGAACTTCAGGATGAAGCTACCTACGTATCCCAAAGATGGGAATCAAGCCTTACGTAGTTCAGGATTAGGTTCACTCGAGTATTTTCACTCTCCTTTTGCGCTCTAACTTCTACCAAAGCCGCCCTTTGCGGGTTTTCATCTTTGCGAGCTCAGTTTTTATATTTTCTAATTTTTTGTGCTCTAACTTTTGCCTAGGCCGCCCTTTCGGGTTTTCGGCCTAGCGAGCCTCTCAAGGGTAATATTTCTTCAACTTGTCCATGTTGATCGGTTGGGAGAACTCCAGGCCATCTAGGTCCATCAGAACCACAGCTCCACCTGACCAGATAGCTTTGATGATGTAGGGACCCGTCCAATTGGGTCTGAACTTGCCCCTTGGGTCATGGATGGGAGCTCGGTTGTCCTTGAGCACCAAATCCCCTTCCTTTAGATTCCTGGACTTAACCTTCTTGTTGAAAGCCCGGGCAATTCTGCGCTGATAACTTTGAACGTGGTACAGTGCTTTCAGTCTTCTCTCGTCAAAAAGCATGAGTTCCTCAAACCTGCTCTGTTGCCAATCTGCTTCGGCTATTTGACACTCAGCCAATACCCGTAAGGATGGAACCTCAATTTCGATGGTAGAACGACCTCTATTCCATAAACTAATGAATACGGAGTCGCTCCGGTAGAAGTTCTAATTGAAGTCCTGTAGCCCCACAGAGCAAATGGCAGCTTATCTGGCCAATCCCGGTAGGTTTCCACCATCTTTTGTAGTATATGCTTGACATTCTTGTTGGCGGCCTCAACTGCTCCGTTGGTTTGCATGTGGATGACTTATGAAAAGCCACGTTATATTTCTCCTACAAGTCAATCACTTCTTTCTTAAAGTGGGATCCATTATCCGAAATAATCTCATTTGGAACCCCGTAGCGACAGATGATGTTGTTTCTGATGAACTTTGCGACGTGCGATGCCTTCAACACCGCATAAGATTGGGCCTCGACCCACTTCATAAAGTAATCTATCGCTACCAGGATAAACTCATGCCCATTCGATCCTTTCGGGGTAACAGCTCCGATCACATCGATTCCCCAAACGGAAAATGGCCATGGGGACGTCATGTTGTACAGCTTTGAGGGTGGGATGTTCATGCAGTTTGCATGGATCTGGCATTTGTGGCATCGCCGAACAAAGCCGATACAATCCTCTTCCATGGTAGACCAGTAGTAGCCCTGTCTGAGGATCTTTCTAGCCAACATTACTCCATTCATGTGTGCACCGCACTCTCCTCCATCGATGGCCTCCATCAGGTGCTTCGACTCTTCAACTTCTACACAGAGCTTATGCATTCCCAGATGACCTCTCTTATACAGTTTACCCCCGCAGATGATGAACTGAACAGCCATTTTTTGATTGCCCTTTTACCCTTGGCATTTGCCCCTGGCGGATACGCCTCATTTTCCAAGAAGTTCCTAATGTCGTAATACCAGGGGTTGTCGTCCTGAGCCTCATCTATGGCGAAAATTTACTCGTACGTTGGCGCAAACTTCTGGTGAATAATTACTGGACGCATCCGGACTCCGGACGGGATGTCTATCATGGAAGATAGAGTTGCTAGTGAATCTGCAAACCTGTTGTTCTCTCTTACTAGGTGGGTGAAATTTAGCTTCTCAAACCGAGGAATTAACAAATCCAAGGTTTGGTGGTAAATTATCATCCTTTCCTCTTTGACTTTCCAGTCTCCTTTTGCTTGAGATACAACAAGGTTCGAGTCCCCAATAACGTCCAACCGCCTTGCCCATAGTTCTAGGGCTGCTTCTAGGCCAGCAATACATGCCTCATATTCTGCTTCATTGTTCGAGACTTTGAACCTTGGGCTGCTTCTAGGGCTGCTTGCTGCTGGCCTTAGCCTTGGCCTTGGCATGCATGCTGCTGGCTTTGGCTGGGCTGCCTTGACCATGGCATGGCATGCTGCTGGCCTTGGCCTGGGCATGGCATGTTGCTGGCTTTGGCTGGGCTGCCTTAGCCTTGGCATGCCATGCTGCTGGCCTTGGCCTAGGCATGGCACGCTGCTGGCTTTAGCTGGGCTGCCTTGGCCGTGGCATGGCATGCTGCGGGCCTTGGCATCGACATGGCAGGTTGCTGGCTTTGGCTGGGCTGCCTTGGCCTTGGCATGGCATGCTGCCGGCCTTGGCGTCGGAATGGCACGTAGCTGGCTTTGGCTGGGATGCCTTGGCCGCGACATGCCATGCTGCCGTCCTTGGCCTCGGCATGGCATGCTGCTGGCTTTGGCTGGGCTGCCTTGGCCGTGGCATGGCAGGCTGCTGGCCTTGGCGTTGGCAAGGCATGCTGCGGGCTTTGGCTGGGCTGCCTTCGCCATGGCCTTGGCATGGCTTGCTGCTGGCTTTGGCTGGGCTACCTTGGCCATGGCATGGCAAGCTGGGGGCCTTGGCCTTGCCATGGCATGTTGCTGGCTTTGGCAGTGCTGCCTTGGCCTTGGCATGTCATGCTGCCGGCCTTGGCCTCGGCATGGCATGCTACTGGCTTTCGCTGGACTACCTTGACCATGGCATCGCATGCTGCCGGCCTTGGCCTCGGTATGGCATGCAGCTGGCTTTCGCTGGGCTGCCTTGCCCGTGGCATGCCCTGTTGCTAGCCTTGGCCTTGGCATGCCATGCTGCTGGCTTTGGCTGGGTTGCCTTGGCCTTGGCATGGCATGCTGCTGGCCTTGGCCTTGGCATGGCATGCTGCTGGCTTTGGCTGGGCTGCCTTGGCCATGGCATGGCATGCTGCGGGCCTTGGCCTGGGCATGGCATGCTGCTAGCATACGCTGCGCTGCGTTGGCCTTGGCGTGGCATGCTGCCGGCCTTGGCCTCGGCAGGGCATGCTGCTAGCTTTGGCTGCGCTGCCTTGGCCGTGGCATGGCATGCTGCCGGCCTTGGCCTCGGCAGGGCATGCTGCTGGCTTTGGCTGGGTTGCCTTGCCCGTGGCATGGCATGCTGCTGGCCTTGGCCTTGGCATGGCATGCTGCTGGCTTTGGCTGGGCTGCCTTGGCCGTGGCATGGCATGCTGCTGGCCTAGGCCTTGGCATGGCATGCTGCTTCCTTTGGCTGGGTTGCGTTGGGCTTGGCATGCCATGCTGCTGGCCTTGGCCTTGGCCTGGCATGCTGCTGGCTTTGGCTGGGCTGCCTTGGCCGTGGCATGGAATGCTGCTGGCCTTTGCCTTGGGCTTGTCATGGCATGCTGCTGGCTTTGGCTGGGAGGACCTGCCCGTGGCATGGCATGCTGCTGGCCTTGGCCTTGGCATGGCATGCTGCTGGCTTTGGCTGGGCTACCTTTGCCGTGGCATGGCATGCTGCTGGCCTTGGACTGGGCGTGGCATGCTGCTGGCTTTGGCTGGGCTGCCTTGGCCATGGCATGGCACGCTGCGGGCCTTGGCCTGGGCATGGCATGCTGCTGGCTTTGGCTGCGCTGCCTTGGTCGTGGCATGGCATGCTGCCGGCCTTGGCCTCGGCATGGCATGCCGCTGGCTTTGGCTGGGCTGCCTTGCCCGTGGCATGCCATGCTGTTGGCCTTGGCCTTGGCATGGCATCCTGCTGGCTTTAGCGGGGCTGCCTTGGCCGTTGCATGGCATGCTACTGGCCTTGGCCTTGGCATGGCATGCTGCGTGCTTTAGCTGGGCTGCGTTGGCCTTGGCATGCCATGCTGCTGGCCTTGGCCTTGGCCTGTGCTGGCTTTGGCTGGGCTGCCTTGGCCGTGGCATGGCATGCTGCTGGCTTTGGCTGGGCTGCCTTGGCCGTGCCATGGCATGCTGCTGGCCATGGCCTTGGCCCTGGCATGGCATACTGCTGGCTTTGGCTGGGCGGCCTTGGCCGTGGCATGGTATGCTGCTGGCCTTGGACTGGGCGTGGCGTGCTGCTGGCTTTGGCTGGGCTGCCTTGGCCGTGGCATGGCATGCTGCTGGCCTTGGCCTTGGCATGGCATGCTGCTGGCTTTGGCTGGGAGGACCTGCCCGTGGCATGGCATGCTGCTGGCCTTGGCCTTGGCATGGCGTGCTGCTGGCTTTGGCTGGGCTGCCTTGGCCGTGGCATGGCATGCTGCTAGCCTTGGACTTGGCGTGGCATGCTGCTCGCTTTGGCTGGGCTGCCTTGGCCTTGGCCTGGCATGCTGCGCGCCTTGGCCTAGGCATGGCTTGCTGCTGGCTTTGGCTGCGCTGCCTTGGCCGTGCCGTGGCATGCTGCCATCCTTGGCCCTGGCATGGCATGCTACTGGCTTTGGCTAGGCTGCCTTGCCCGTGGCATGCCATGCTGCTGGCCTTGGCCTAGGCATGGCATGCTGCTGGCTTTAGTGGGGCTGCCCTGGCCGTTGCATGGCATGCTGCTGGCCTTGGCCTTGGCATGGCATGGCATGCTGCTTGCTTTGGCTGGGCTGCGTTGGCCTTGGCATGCCATGCTGCTGGCCTTGGCCTTGGCCTGGCATGCTGCTGGCTTTGGTTGGGCTGCCTTGGCCGTGGCATGGCATGCCGCTGGCTTTGGCTGGGCTGCTTTGGCCGTGCCATGGCATGCTGCTGGCCATGGCCTTGGCCTTGGCATGGAAATACTGCTGGCTTTGGCTGGGCTGCCTTGCCCGTGGCGTGGCATGCTACTGGCCATGGCCTTTGCATGGCATGCTGCTGGCTTTGGCTGGGCTGCCTTGGCCATGGCATGGCATGCTGCTGGCCTTGGCCTTGGCATGGCATGCTACTGGCCTTGGCCTTGGCATGGCATGCTGCTGGCTTTAGCTGGGCCGCCTTGGCCGTGGCATGGGATGGTGCTGGCCTTGGACTGGGCGTGGCATGCTGCTGGCTTTGGCTGGGCAGCCTTGGCCGTGGCATGGCATGCTGCTGGCCTTGGCCTTAGCATGGCATGTTGTTGGCTTGGCTGGGCTGCCTTGGCCGGGGCATGGCATGCTGCTGGCCTTGGCCTTGGCATGGCATGCTGCTGGCTTTGGCTGGGCTGCCTTGGCTGTGGCATGGCATGCTGCTGGCCTTGGACTGGGCGTGGCATGCTGCTGGCATTGGCTGGGCTGCCTTGGCCTTGGCATGGCATGCTGCGGGCCTTGGCCTAGGCATGGCATGCTGCTGGCTTTGGTTGCGCTGCGTTGGCCGTGGCGTGGCATGCTGCCGGCTTTGGCCACGGCATGGCATGCTGTTGGCTTTGGCTGGGCTGCCTTGCCCGTGGCATGCCATGCTGTTGGCCTTGGCCTTGGCATGGCATGCTGCTGGCTTTAGCGGGGCTGCCTTGGCCATTGCATGGCATGCTGCTGGCCTTGGCCTTGGCATGGCATGCTGCTTGCTTTGGCTGCGCTGCTTTGGCCTTGGCATGCCATGCTGTTGGCCTTGGCCTTGGCCTAGCATGCTGGTGGCTTTGGCTGGGCTGCCTTGGCCGTGGCATGGCATGGCATGCTGCTGGCCTTGTCCTTGGCATGGCATGCTGCTGGCTTTGGCTGGGCTGACATGGCCGTGCCATGGCATGCTGCTGGCTTTGGCCTTGGCCTTGGTATGGCATGCTGCTGGCTTTGGCTGGGCTGCCTTGCCCGTGGCATGGCATGCTGCTGGCCTTGGCCTTGGGATGGCATGCGGCTGGCTTTGGCTGGGCTGCCTTGGCCATGGCATGGCATGCTGCTGGCCTTGTCCTTGGCATGGCATGCTACGGGCCTTGGCCTTGGCATGGCATGCTGCTGGCTTTGGCTGGGCTGCCTTGGCCGTGGCATGGCATGCTGCTGGCCTTGGACTGGGCGTGGCATTCTGCTGGCCTTGGACTGGGTGTGGCATGCTGCTGGCTTTGGCTGGGCTGCCTTGGCCGTGGCATGGCATGCTGCTGGCCTTGGCCTTGGCTTTGGCATGGCATGCTGCAGGCTTTGGCTGGGCTGCCTTGGCCGGGGCATGGCATGCTACTGGCCTTGGCCTTGGCCTTGGCATGGCATGCTGCTAGCTTTGGCTGGGCTGCCTTGGCCGGGGCATGGCATGCTGCTGGCCTTGGCCTGGGCATGGCAAGCTGCTGGCTTTGGCTGGGCTGGCTTGGCCTTGTGTGTGCAATCCCCTAGCTCCCTTCCACAAAAGGCATACGTAGGTGCAAGCAAGGCGTGCTACAAGCATCTAAGGCTGCACGGTTGGCTTGGAAAGATTGAGGGTTGGTTCAGCAAATCCAAGGCCATGACAGTTGGTATCAGAGCCGGTTACGAAGGCGTCGTGACTTGAGGACGGAAGGGCACAATGTCGGGAGTAACTCACACGGAGGAGAACTGCGGAAGGGAGATTGCTACTGATTTTGGCAAATGGGCCAAGGAGGCTAAGGATTCTCAGGTTCCAAGAAGCGGAGAAGCTGGAGGCAAGCCAACACTGGGCAAATATTGGAGGAAGGATATGAAGCCCAGGCATGACTGCTTTCTTTGCAATGAGCTACATTGGGCAAGGGATTGTCCTAAGAGGAGGAGTCTCATTGCAATGCTGGAGGAGCAAGAAAGGGAAGAGCAGGCATGCATGGGATCTCTATAGCAACTTGGTGCCACCGAGTCAAAGCCTACTACATTAACCCAAGGGGATGAGGGTTTAATGTACAAGGATGACAGGGTCGATGGGGAGGCAACCCAAGTCATGGTCGACACCGGAGCGTCGCACAACTTCATCAATGCGGAAGAGGCCAAGAGGGTTGGTCTGAACCTTGACAGGGGTCGAGGATTGATGACGGTGGTAAATGCCAAGGCAAAGCCTACGGATGGCATTGCTCAAGGGGTTGAGCTGCACCTTGGTGAGTGGCGCGAAAAAGTCGATGACTGCGGCGTGGTGCTGGAGATCGAGTTATCGCGACAGTTCAACGTGGCGATGTTGCCTCGCGATGACAAAATGTGCAACATGGAGGGTGGGCCTAACATGGTGCCAATGGCGAGTAAGATGTTTAGTAGGCAAGCGGCCAAGAAGGTTCTCTCCGCAGCGCAAGTCAAGAAAGACTTAATGAAGGGAGAGACGACCTATCAAGCTATCCTCCAAGGCGAAGGAGGAGTGAGACCTAAGAGACATCCAGCTAAGAGAAAGGCGGATCACAAGAGGAAAGGACTACCAGAAAGCAAGACAGATGCTTTGTGGCGGTTCAAAATAGCAAACACAAAGACTTCGAGGAAGGAGACGCGACGAGGGCGTCGCGAGCATAGGTGGGAGAGAATGTCACGACCTGCCAACGTGACCAGACCAAATTGTCCAACAAGAGGAAATCTCAAGAGAAGGAGGCTATTGAAATGGCTTGGAAGCTCCTGGAAGACTTGAGAAAGTATGAAGGCCATGAAGGATGCTAGAGGGTTCTGGAACTCTCTAGAATGGTTACAAGAAGAGAGGCTTTAACAGAAGAACCTAGAATCCTCTAGAGCAGTCAAGAGCATGGTAGAGTAAAAGGCTCTGGGAGATTATAGAGCATGCTGGAAGCTTCTGGAACTCCCTGGAGCATTGTAGAAACTTGTACATAGTTAGAGGCTATTGTAGAATCTTCTAGACATGTACATACTAGAATAGTACTAGAATACTCTAGCTAAGGGGAAGTGTCTAGAACACTCTCCACCATAGTAGTTCTAGAATATTCTATGTAACGCTATATAAAGGGGAGGCCCTCATTTGGCCAAACGAACCAAGAACCTAAGTATCCAAGAGTTGTAAGCTTTCACCCAAGTAGCAATATAAGCAAAGTATTCTCCAAGTCTCTCTTGTGTGTGCAATCCCCTAGCTCCCTTCCACAAAAGGCTTACTTAGGTGCAAGCAAGGCGTGCTACAAGCATCTAAGGCCGCACGGTTGGCTTGGAAAGACTGATGGTTGGTTCAGCAAATCCAAGGCCGTGACACTTGGCCGTGGCATGGCATGCTGCTGGCCTTTGCCTTGGCATGGCATGGCATGCTGCTCGCTTTGGCTGGGCTGCCTTGGCCGTGGCATGGCATGCTGCTGGGCTTGGCTTTGGCATGGCATGCTGCTGGCTTTGGCTGGGCTGCCTTGGCCGTCGCATGGCATCCTGCTGGCCTTGGCCTGGGCATGGCATGCTGCTGGCTTTGGCAGGGCGGCCTTGGCGGTGGCATGGTATGCTAGTGGCCTTGGCCTTGGCATGGCATGCTGCTGGCTTTGGCTGGGCTGCCTTGGCCGGGGCATGGCAAAATGCTGGCCTTGGCCTGGGCATCGCATGCTGCTGGCTTTGGCTGGGCTAACTTGGTCATGGCATGGCATGCTGCTGGCCTTGGCCTTGGCATGGCAGGCTGCTGGCTTTGGCTGGGTTGCCATGGCCTTGGCATGGCATGCTGCTGGCCATGCCCTCGGCATGGCATGCTGCTGGCTTTGGCAGGGCTGCCTTGGCCGTGGCATGGCATGCTGCTGGCCTTGACCTTGGCATGGCATGCTGCTGGCTTTCGCTAGGCTGCCTTGGCCGGGGCATGGCATGCTGCTGGCCTTGGCCTTGGCATGGCATGCTGCTAGCTTTGGTTGGGCTGCCTTGGCCGTGGCATGGCATGCGACTGGCCTTGGCCTTGGCATGGCATGCTGCTGGCTTTGGATGGGCTGCCTTGGCCGCGGCATGCTTTGCTGCTGGCCTTGGCCTTGGCATGGCACGCTGCTGGCTTTGGCTGGGCTGCCTTTGCCGGGCATGCCATGATGCTGGCCTTGGCATGGCATGCTGCTGGCCTTGGCTGGGCTGCCTTAGTCGTGGCATGGCATGCTGCTGGCCTTGACCTTGGCATGGAATGCTGCTGGCTTTGGCTTTGGCTGGGCTGCCTTATCCTTGGCATGGCATGCTGCTGGCCTTGGCTTCGGCATGGCATGCTGCTGGCTTTAGCTGGGCTGCCTTGGCCGTGGCATGGCATGTTGCTGGCCTTGGCCCTGGCGTGGCATGCTGCTGGCTTTGGCTGGGCAGCCCTGGCCGTGGCATGGCATGCTGCTGGCCTTGGCCTTGGCGTGCCGTGCTGCTGGTTTTGGCTGGGCTGCCTTGGCCGTGGCATGGCTTGCTGCTGGCCTTTGCCTTAGCATGGCATACTGCTGGCTTTGGCTGGGTTGCCTTGGCCGTTGCATGGCATCCTGCTGGCCTTGGCCTAGGCAGGGCATACTGCTGGCTTTGGCTGGGCTGCCTTGGCCATGGCATGCCTTGCTGCTGGCCTTGGCCTGGGCATGGCATGCTGCTGGCTTTGGCTGGGCTGCCATGGCCTTGGAATGGGATGCTGCTGGCCTTGCCCTCGGCATGGCATGCTGCTGGCTTTGACTGGGCTGCCTTGGCCGTGGCATGGCATGCTGCTGGCCTTGACCTGGGCATGGCATGCTGCTGGCTTTAGCTGGGCTGCCTTGGCCGGGGCATGGCATGCAGCTGGCCTTGCCCTCGGCATGGCATGCTGCTGGCTTTGGCTGGGCTACCTTGGTCGTGGCATGGCATGCTGCTAGCCTTGACCTTGGCATGGCATGCTGCTGGCTTTGGCTAGGCTGCCTTCGCAGGGGCATGGCATGCTGCTGGCCTTGGCCTTGCCATGGCAAGCTGCTGGCTTTGGCTGGGCTGCCTTGGCCGCGGCATGCCTTGCTGCTGGTCTTGGCCTTGGCATGGCACGCTGCTGGCTTTGGATGGGCTGCCTTCGCCGGGCAAGGCATGATGCTGGCCTTGGCATGGCATGCTGCTGGTTTTGGCTGGGCTACCTTAGTCGTGGCATGGCATGCTGCTGGCCTTGACCTTAGCATGGCATGCTACTGGCTTTGGCTTTGGCTGGGCTGCCTTGGCCATGGCATGGCATGCTGCTGGCCTTGGCTTTGGCATGGCATGCTGCTGGCTTTAGCTGGGTTGCCTTGGCCGTGGCAAGGCATGCTGCTGGCCTTGGCCTTGGCGTGGCATGCTTGTGGATTTTGCTGGGCTGCCTTGGCCGTGGAATGGCATACTGTTGGCCTTGGCCTTGGCGTGGCATGCTGCTGGTTTTGGCTGGGCTGCCTTCGCCATGACATGGCTTGCTGCTAGCCTTGGCCTTGGCCTGGCATGCTGCTGGCTTTGGCTGGGCTGCCTTGGCCGCGGCATGCCTTGTTGCTGGCCTTGGCCTTGGCATAGCACGCTGCTGGCTTTGGCTGGGCTGCCTTCGCCGGGCATGGCATGATGCCGGCCTTGGCATGGAATGCTGCTGGCTTTGGCCGGGCTGCTGGCTTTGGCCGGGCTGCCTTAGCCGTGGCATGGCATGCTACTGGCCGTGACCTTGGCATGGCATGCTGCTGGCTTTGGCTTTGGCTGGGCTTCCTTGGCCTTGGCAAGGCATGCTGCTGGCCTTGGCTTTGGCAAGGCATGCTGCTGGCTTTACCTGGGCTGCCTTGGCCGGGGCATGGCATGCTGCTGGCCTTGGCCTTGGCGTGGCATGGTTCTGGCTTTTGCTGGACTGCCTTGGCCGTGGCATGGCATGCTGCTGGCCTTGGCCTTGGCGTGGCATGCTGCTGGTTCTGGCTGAGCTGCCTTGGCCGTGGCATGGCTTGCTGCTGGCCCTGGCCTTGGCATGGCATGCTGCTGGCTTTGGCTGGGCTGCCTTGGCCGTGGCATGGCATGCTGCTGGCCTTGGCCATGGCATGGCATGCTGCTGGCCTTAGCCTTAGCATGGCATGCAGCTAGCTTTTGCTGGGCTGCCTTGGCCGTGGCATAGCATGCTACTGAGCTTGGCCAGGGCATGGCTTGCTGCTGGCTATGGCTGGGCTACCTTGGCGGTGGCATGGCATGCTGCTGGCCTTGGCCTGGGCATGGCATCCTGCTGGCTATGACTGGGGTCCCTTGGCCGTGGCATGGCTTGCTGCTGGCTTTGGCTGGGCTGCCTTGGCCGTGGCATGGCATGCTGCTGGCCTTGACCTCGGCATGGCATGCTGCTGGCTTTGGCTGGGCTGCCTTGGTCTTGGCATTGGCATGCTGCTGGCCTTGCCCTCGGCATGGCATGCTGCTGGCTTTGGCTGGGCTGCCTTGGCCGTGGCATGGCATGCTGCTGGCCTTGACCTTGGCATGGCATGCTGTTGGCTTTGGCTAGGCTGCCTTGGCCGGGTCATGGCATGGTGCTGGCCTTGGCCTTGGCGTGACATTGTGCTGGCTTTTGCTGGGCTGCCTTGGCCGTGGCATGGCATACTGCTGGCCTTGGCCTTGGCGTGGCATGCTGCTGGTTTTGGCTGAGCGGCTTTGGCCGAGGCATGGCATGCTGCTGGCCTTGGCCTTGGCGTGGCATGCTGCTGGCTTTGGTTGGACTGCCTTGGCCGTGGCATGGCATGCTGCTGGCCTTGGCCTTGGCGTGGCATGCTGCTGTTTTTGCTGGGGTGCTTTGGCCGTGGCATGGCTTGCTGCTGGCCTTGGCCTGGGCATGGCTTGCTGCAGGCTTTGGCTGGGCTGCCTTGGCCTTGGCATGGCATGCTGCTGGCCTTGCCCTCGGCATAGCATGCTGCTGGCCTTGACCATGGCAAGGCATGCTGCTGGCTTTGGCTAGGCTGCATTGGCCGAGGCATGGCATGCTGCTTGCCTTGGCCTTGGCATGGCATGCTGCTGGCTTTGGCTGGGCTGCCTTGGCCGGGGCATGGCATGCTGCTGGCCTTGGCCTTGGCATGGCATGCTGCTGGCTTTGGCTGGGCTGCCTTGGCCGCGGTATGCATTGCTGCTGGCCTTGGCCTTGGCATGGCACGCTGCTGGCTTTGGCTTTGGCTTTGGCTGGGCTGCCTTGGCCTTGGCATGGCATGCTGCTAGCCTTGGCTTTGGCATGGCATGCTGCTGGCTTTAGCTGGGCTGCCTTGGCATTGGCATGCCATGCTGCTGGCCCAGGCCTTGGCGTGGCATGCTGCTAGCTTTGGCTGGGCTGCCTTCGCCATGGCATGGCATGCCGCTGGACATGGCCTTGGCATGGCATGCCGCTGGCCTTGGCCTGGGCATGGCATGCTGCTGGCTTTGGCTTTGGCTGGGCTGCTTTGGCCTTGGCATGGCATGCTGCTGGCCTTGGCTTTTCCATGGCATGCTGCTGGCTTTAGCCGGGCTGCCTTGGACGTGGCATGGCATGCTGCTGGCCTAGGCCTTGGCGTGGCTTGCTCCTGGCTTTGGCTGGGCTGCCTTGTCCTTCGCTTGGCATGCTGCTGGGGTTGGCTGGGCTGCCTTGGCCGGGGCATGGCATGCTGCTGGCCTTGGCTGGGCTTCCTTGGCCGTGGCATGGCATGCTGCTGGCCTTGGCTGGGCTGCCTTGGCCGGGGCATGGCATGTTGCTGGCCTTGGCCTTGCCATGGCATGCTGCTGCCTTTGGCTGGGCTGCCATAGCCATGGCATGGAATGCTGCTGGCCTTGGCCTTGGCATGGCATGCTTCAGGCTTTGCCTTGACGGCCTTGGCCTTGCCATGGCATGATGCTGGCCTTGGCCTAGGCATGGCTGGCTGCTGGCTTTGGTCGGGCTGCCTTGGCCGCGGCATGCCATGCTGCTGGGCTTGGCCTAGGCATGGCACGCTGCTGGGTATGGCTGGGCTGCCTTCGCCGGGCATGGCACGCTGCTGGCCTTGGCCTTTGCATGGCATGCTGCTGGGCTTGGCCTTGGCATTGGCAAGGCATGCTGCTCGCTTTGGCTGGGCTGCCTTGGCCTTGGCATGGCGTGCTGCTGGCCTTGGCCTTGGCATGGCATGCTGCTGGCTCTGGCTGGGCTGCCTTGGCCGAGGCATGGCATGCTGCTGGCCTTGGCCTTGGCGTGGCATGCTGCTGGCTTTGGCTGGGCTGCCTTGGCCGTGGCATGGCTTGCTGCTGGCCTTGGCCTTGGCAGGGCATGCTGCTGGCTTTGGCTGGGATGCCTTGGCCGTGGCATGGCATGCTGCTGGCCTTGGCCTTGGCATGGCAAGCTGCTGGGTTAGGCTGGGCCGCCTTGGCCGTGGCATGACATGCTACTGGCCTTGGCCTGGGCATGTCATGCTGCTGGCTTTGGCTGGGCTGCCTTGGCCGTGGCATGGCATGCGGCTGGCCTTGGCCTTGGCATGGCATAATGCTGGCTTTGGCTGGGCTACCTTGGCCGAGGCATGGCATGCTGCCGGCCTTGGCCTTGGCATGGCATGTTGCTGGCTTTGGCCTTGGCGTGGCATGCTGCTGGCTTTGGCCTTGGCATGGCTTGTTGCTGGCTTTGGCCTTGGCCTTGGCATGGCATGTTGCTGGCTTTGGCCTTGGCATGGGATGCTGCTGGCTTTGGCTGGGCTGCCTTCGCCTTGGCATGGCAAGCTGCTGGCCTTGGCCTTGGCATGGCATGCTGCTGGCTTTGGCTGCGCTGCCTTGGCCGTGGCATGGCATGCTGCTGGCCTTAGCCTTGGCATGGCATGCTGCTTGCATTGGCTGGGCTGCCATGGCCGTGGCATGGCATGCTGCTGGCCTTGGCCATTGCATGGTATGCTGCTGGCCTTGGCCATTGCATGGCATGCTGCTGGCTTTGGCAGGGCTGCCTTGGCCGTGGCATGGCATGCTGCTGGCCTTGGCCTTGGCATGGCATGCTGATGACCTTAGCCATGGCATGGCATGCTGCTTGCATTGGCTGGGCTGCCATGGCCGTGGCATGGCATGCTGCTGGCCTTGGCCATTGCATGGCATGCTGCTGGCTTTGGCAGGGCTGCCTTAGCCGTGGCATGGCATGCTGCTGGCCTTCGCCTTGGCATGGCATGCTGCTGACCTTGGCCTTGGCATGGCATGTTGCTGGCCTTGGCCTCGCCATGGCATGCTACTGGCTTTGGCTGGGCTGCCTTAGCCATGGCATGGAATGCTGCTGGCCTTGGCCTTGGCATGGCATGCTTCAGGCTCTGGCTGGGCGGCCTTGGCCTTGGCATGGCATGATGCTGGCTGCTGGCTTTGGCCGGGCTGCCTTGGCCGCGGCATGCCATGCTGCTGGGCTTGGCCTTGGCATGGCACGCTGCTGGGTTTGGCTGGGCTGCCTTCGCCGCGCATGGCATGCTGCTGGCCTTGGCCTTTGCATGGCATGCTGTTGGGCTTGGCCTTGGCATTGGCAAGGCATGCTGCTGGCTTTGGCTGGGCTGCCTTGGCCCTGGCATGGCATGCTGCTGGCTTTGGCTGGGCTGCCTTGGCCGTGGCATGGCATGCTGCTGGCCTTGGCCTTGGCAGGGCATGCTGTTGGCTTTGGCTGGGCTGCCTTGGCCGGGGCATGGCATGCTGCTGGCCTTGGCCTTGCATGGCATGCTGTTGGGTTTGGCTGGGCTGCCTTGGCCGTGGCATGACATGCTGCTAGGCTTGGCCTGGGCATGTCACGTTGCTGGCTTTGGCTGGGCTGCCTTGGCCGTGGCATGGCATGCGGCTGGCTTTGGCCTTGGCATGGCATAATGCTGGCTTTGACTGGGCTACCTTGGCCGGGGCATGGCATGCTGCTGGCCTTGACCTTGGCATGGCATGTTGCTGGCTTTGGCCTTGGCATGACATGCTGCTGGCTATGGCCTTGGCATGGCTTGTTGTTGGCTTTGGCCTTGGCCTTGGCATGGCATGTTGCTGGCTTTGGCCTTGGCATGGCATGCTGCTGGCTTTGGCTGGGCTGCCTTCGCCTTGGCATGGCATGCTGCTGGCCTTGGCCTTGGCTTGGCATACTGCTGGCCTTGGCTGCGCTGCCTTGGCCGTGGCATGGCATGCTGCTGGCCTTAGCCTTGGCATGGCATGCTGCTTGCATTGGCTGGGCTGCCATGGCTGTGGCATGGCATGCTGCTGGCCTTGGCCATTGCATGGCATGCTGCTGGCTTTGGCAGGGCTGCCTTGGCCGTGGCATGGCATGCTGCTGGCCTTGGCCTTGGCATGGCATGCTGCTTGCATTGGCTGGGCTGCCGTGGCCGTGGCATGGCATGCTGCTGGCCTTGGCCATTGTATGGCATGCTGCTGGCTTTGGCAGGGCTGCCTTGGTCGTGGCATGGCATGCTGCTGGCCTTCGCCTTGGCATGGCATGCTGCTGACCTTGGCCTTGGCATGGCATGTTGCTGGCCTTGGCCTTGCCATGGCATGCTGCTGGCTTTGGCTGGGCTGCGTTAGCCATGGCATGGAATGCTGCTGGCCTTGGCCTTGGCATGGCATGCTTCAGGCTTTGGCTGGGCGGCCTTGGCCTTGGCATGGAATGATGCTGGCTGCTGGCTTTGGCCGGGCTGCCTTGGCCGCGGCATGCCATGCTGCTGGGCTTGGCCTTGGCATGGCACGCTGCTGGGTTTGGCTGGGCTGCCTTCGCCGGGCATGGCACGCTGCTGGCCTTGGCCTTTGCATGGCATGCTGCTGGGCTTGGCCTTGGCATTGGCAAGGCATGCTGCAGGCTTTGGCTGGGCTGCCTTGGCCTTGGCATGGCATGCTGCTGGCTTTGGCTGGGCTGCCTTGGCCGTGGCATGGCATGCTGCTGTCCATGGCCTTGGCGTGGCATGCTGCTGGCCTTGGCCTTGGCGTGGCATGCTGCTGGCTTTGGCTGGGCTGCATTGGCCGTGGCATGGCTGGCTGCTGGCCTTGGCCTTGGCAGGGCATGCTGCTGGCTTTGGCTGGACTGCCTTGGCCGGGGCATGGCATGCTGCTGGCCTTGGCCTTGGCATGGCATGCTGCTGGCCTTGGCCTTGGCATGGCATGCTGCTGGGTTTGGCTGGGCTGCCTTGGCCGTGGCATGACATGCTGCTGGGCTTGGCCTGGGCATGTCACGTTGCTGGCTTTGGCTGGGCTGCCTTGGCCGTGGCATGGCATGCGGCTGGCCTTGGCCATGGCATGGCATAATGCTGGCTTTGGCTGGGCTACCTTGGCCGGGGCATGGCATGTTGCTGGCTTTGGCCTTGGCATGGCATGTTGCTGGCTTTGGCCTTGGCATGGCATGCTGCTGGCTTTGGCCTTGCCATGGCTTGTTGCTGGCTTTGGCCTTGGCCTTGGCATGGCATGTTGCTGGCTTTGGCCTTGGCATGGCATGCTGCTGGCTTTCGCTGGGCTGCCTTCGCCTTGGCATGGCATGCTGCTGGCCTTGGCCTTGGCATGGCATGCTGCTGGCTTTGGTAGCGCTGCCTTGGCCGTGGCATGGCATGCTGCTGGCCTTAGCCTTGGCATGGCATGCTGCTTGCATTGGCTGGGCTGCCATGGCTGTGGCATGGCATGCTGCTGGCCTTGGCCATTGAATGGCATGCTGCTGGCTTTGGCAGGGCTGCCTTGGCCGTGGCATGGCATGCTGCTGGCCTTGGCCTTGGCATGGCATGCTGCTGACCTTAGCCTTGGCATGGCATGCTGCTTGCATTGGCTGGGCTGCCATGGCCGTGGCATGGCATGCTGCTGGCCTTGGCCATTGTATGGCATGCTGCTGGCTTTGGCAGTGCTGCCTTGGCCGTGGCATGGCATGCTGCTGGCCTTGGCCTTGGCATGGCATGCTGCTGACCTTGGCCTTGGCATGGCATGCTGCTGGCATTGGCTGGGCTGCCTTAGCCGTGGCATGGCATGCTACTTGCCTTGGCCTGGGCGTGGCATGCTGCTAGCTCTGGCTCGACTGCCTTGGCCGTGGCATGGCATGCTACTAGCCTTGGCCTTGGCATGGCATGCTGCTGGCTTTGGCGGGGCAGCCTTGGCCGGGGCATGGCATGCTGCTGGCCTTGGCCTAGGCCTTGGCATGGCATGTTGCCGGCTTTGGTTGGGCTGCCTTGGCCGTGGCATGGGAGGCTTCTGGCCTTGGCCTTGGCAAGGCATGCTGCTAGCTTTGGCTGGGCTGCCTTGGCATGGAATGCAGCTGGTTTTAGCAGGGCTGCCTTGGTCTTGGCATGGCCTGCTGCTGGCTTTGGCTGGGCTGCCTTGGCGATGGCATGGCATGCTGCGGGCCTTGGCCTTGCCATATCATCCTGCTGCCTTTGGCTGGGCTGCCTTGGCCGCGGCATGGCATGCTGCTGGCTTTGGCTGGGCTGCCTTGGCCGTGGCATGGCATGCTGCCAGCCTTGGCCTCGGCATGGCTTGCTGCTGGCTTTGGCTGGGAAGCCTTGCCTGTGGCATGTCATGCTGCTGGCCTTGGCCTTGGCATGGCATGCTGCTGGCTTTGACTGGGCTGCCTTGGCCGTGGCATGGCATGATACTGGCCTTGGCCCTGGCATGGCATGCTGCTGGCTTTGGTAGTGCTGCCTTGGCCTTGGCATGGCACGCCGCTGGCCTTGCCCTCGGCATGGCATGCTGCTGGCTTTGGCTGGGCGGCCTTGCCCGTGGGATGGCTTGCTGCTAGCCTTGGCCTTGGCCTTGGCATGCATGCTGCTGGCTTTGGCTGGGCTGCCTTGACAGTGGCATGGCATGCTGCTGGCTTTGGCCTGGGCATGGCATGTTGCTGGCTTTGGCTGGGCTGCCTTAGCCTTGGCATGCCATGCTGCTGGCCTTGGCCTAGGCATGGCACGCTGTTGGCTTTGGCTGGGCTGCCTTGGTCGTGGCATGGCATGCTGCGGGCCATGGCCTCGGCATGGCAGGTTGCTGGCTTTGGCTGGGCTGCCTTGGCCTTGGCATGGCATGCTGCCGGCCTTGGCCTCGGAATGGCACGTTGCTGGCTTTGGCGGCGATGCCTTTGCCGCGACATGGCATGCTGCCGTCCTTGGCCTCGGCAAGGCATGCTGCTAGCTTTGGCTGGGCTGCCTTGGTCGTGGCATGGCAGGCTGCTGGCCTTGGCATGGCATGTTGCTGGCCTTGGCTTGGCATGGCTTCCTGCTGGCTTTGGCTGGGCTGCCTTGGCCATGGCATGGCAGGCTGGGTCCCTGGACTTGCCATGGCATGTTGCTGGCTTTGGCAGGGCACCCTTGGCCTTGGCATGTCATGCTGCCGGCCTTGGCCTCGGCATGGCATGCTACTGGCTTTGGCTGGACTACCTTGACCGTGGCATCGCATGCTGCCGGCCTTGGCCTCGGTATGGCATGCAGCTGGCTTTCGCTGGGCTGCCTTGGCCGCGGCATGCCCTGCTGCTGGCCTTGGCCTTGGCATGCCATGCTGCAGGCTTTGGCTGGGCTGCCTTGGCCTTAGCATGGCATGCTGCTGGCCTAGGCCTTGGCATGGCATGCTGCTGGCCTAGGCCTTGGCATGGCATGCTGCTGGCCTTGGCCTTGGCATGGCATGCTGCTGGCTTTGGCTGGGCTGCCTTGGCCATGGCATGGCGTGTTGCGGGCCTTGGCCTGGGCATGGCATGCTGCTGGCTTACGCTGAGCTGCCTTGGCCTTGGCGTGGCATGCTGCCGGCCTTGGCCTCGGCATGGCATGCTGCTAGCTTTGGCTGCGCTGCTTTGGCCGTGGGGTGGCATGCTGCCGGCCTTGGCCTCGGCATGTCATGCTGCTGGCTTTGGCTGAGCTGCCTTGCCCGTGGCATGCCATGCTGCTGGCCTTGGCCTTGGCAAGGCATGCTGCTGGCTTTGGCTGGGCTGCGTTGGCCTTGGCAAGGCATGCTGCTGGCCTTTCCCTCGGCACGGCATGCTGCCGACTTTGGCTGGGCTGCCTTGCCCGTGGCATGGCATGCTGCTGGCCTTGGCCTTGGCATGGCATGCTGGTGGCTTTGGCTGGGCTGCCATGGCTGTGGCATGGCACGCTGCTGGCCTTGGCCCTGGCATGGCATGCTGTTGGCTTTGGCTCGGTTGCCTTGGCCGTGCCATGGCATGCTGCCGGCCTTGGTCTTGGCATGGCATGCTGCCGGCCTTGGCCTTAGCATGGCATGCTGCCGGCCTTGGCCATGGCATGGCCTGCTGCTAGCTTTGGCTAGGCTGCCTTGGCCATAGCATGGCATGCTGCATGCCTTGGCCTTGGCATGGCATGCTGCTTGCTTTGGCTGGGTTGCCTTGGCCGTGGCATGGCATGCTGCTGGCCTTGGCCTTGGCATGGCATGTTGCTGGCTTTGGCTGGGCTGCCTTGGCCTTACCATGGCAGGCTGCTGGCCTTGGCATTAGCATGGCATGCTGCTGGCTTTGGCTGGGCTGCCTTGGCCTTGGCATGGCATGCTGCTGGCCTTGGACTTGGCATGGCATGGTGCTGGCTTTGGCTGGGCTGCCTTGGCCTTTGCATGGCATGGTGCTGGCTTTGGTTGGGCTGCCTTCGCCATGGCGTGGCATGCTGCGGGCCTTGGCCTGGGCATGGCATGCTGCTGGCTTTGGCTGGGCTGCCTTGGCCATGGCATGGCGTGCTGCCGGCCTTGGCCTCGGCATGGCATGCTGCTGGCTTTGGCTGGGCCGCCTTGGCCGTGGCATGGCATGCTGCCGGCCTTAGCCTCGTCGTGGCATGCTGCTGGCTTTGGCTGGGCTGCCTTGCCTGTAATACCCCTGTTCTGTAGTATGCTAATTGGTCCTTAATATGAGTATGGTGATGTGTTTAATATGATTTTCTGTGCCATTTTGTGAATATATGTGATTGTGAAGCTCTATCTATTCACCGTAGGAATATCTGTTTGAATAATCTGCTTTGGGAATTAAATTGAGGGCCTTATCGGCCACAGAACCTGAAATTGATTACGCCATTGTGATTAGCGTAATTTTTAGAGCCTATGGCGAAATTTAATTGAAAATTGATTCGGGCCAGATTAAATTGAATTATTTAATGGCATTGTGCTCAAATTGTTTAATATTTTAATTGTGGCCAGTGGGGCTCCTTGTACTTGAGCACTACACTTCTCATTCTCTCCTATACCTTCATTTTCGACTGATCAAACTCTAAGGAAGGGAGGAGGTCGGCTGTTAGAGAGAGAGAAAGAGAGAGTTGTGTAATATTTGGCTCAAGGTTGTGAATTTGAAGTCCAACTCAAGAATTGACCATAGATTGAGCTTCTAGGTAAGTGATTGTTTATGAATTCATGAGTTTGAACTTGTGATTTTGTGAATTAAAGGTTAATTGGTGATCAAGAACAGGAGTTGTACTCTAATTGATGAATTTGAAGTTAAAATGCACATGCATGTATAGGATCACCATGGTTTTGCATAATCAAGCATGTATTAGGATGAATATGGAAATATGAGTGTTAAATCCTACATGCAAGCATGTTTTTGTTGTGTTCCATGAGAATGAACACCATTTGCATTGATTGGAATAGAAATGGAGCCAAGAATTGACATGCATGCATGATTGGTGAAGATATGAAGCTTAAATGCATGAATTTAATGTATTGGAAGTAAGTTTGGTATAATTTGGGTTTGCATGCGATTGATTCATGGGAATTGAGTTTCAATATGTTGTAATTTGGTGTTTATATCATGTTAGTACACATATATATGAAGTTTGAGTCGAAATCATGCATTTGGGGCCTTTGAATTCGATGTTGGAGCTCAAGAACACATTCTGGATTTTCAAGAATTTTGATGTCCGCTCGAGCGGGGAAACTTCCGCTTGAGCGTGATTTCCGTGCTCCCAGTATTTTTGTGCAGGCTGGATGTCCGCTCGAGCGGGGAGCTATGTAGGATGGACTTCCGTTCGACCGCCAGAATGAACGCTCGAGCGTAAAAATGGCATAACCAGTACTTTTGTAGGCCTCAAGGGTACGCTCGAGCGGGGAAGTCCATGCTCGAGCGGGGACTCTGTTTTCTGAAATTTTGAAAATGCATTCTGTGTTCTGTTTTTCCGTTCCCTTTCACTTGTAAGCACTCTTAGGCATACATTGAGCATTGTAATTGAGTTAAAGAGATAAGAATGAAGCCTAAAGAGGAAAATGTGAATTTAGAACGGATTGAATTAGTTGTGACCCATACGTGTTATGTATTGTGTTGGGTCAAGCTCCAGGGCAAATCCACAAGCCGATCACTGTGAGTAATATCGATATTCGAATATTTGTGATTGTCCAATTGTTTATTTCCTTTAAGCTTTATGAGTTGCTATTCGGGATTGTGGACGACAGTCCGATATGAATAAATATAAATGAATGGGCCAAAGGCCATTTTGACATGAATGAATGGGCCAAAGGCCGTTTTGGCATAAATGAATGGGCCAAAGGCCGTTTTGATATAAATGAATAGGCCAAAGGCCATTTTGACATGAACAAATGGGCCAAAGGCCGTTTTGGCATAAATGAATGGGCCAAAGGCCGTTTTGATATAAATGAATGGGCCAAAGGCCGTTTTGACATGAACGAATGGGCCAAAGGCCGTTTTGATATAAATGAATGGGCCAAAGGCCGTTTTGACATAAATGAATGGGCCAAAGGCCGGGCCAAAGGCCGTTTTGGACATAAACGAGTGGGCCAAAGGCCGTTTTGATATAAATGAATGGGCCGAAGGCCATTTTGACGTAGATGCAAATCAGAATGGGCCAAAGGCCAATATGTTTAGAACTACAGTCACTTGATCTAAACTCTGTATAAATATACATATTGTTTATATGACTTCTGTATTTGATATTATTCACTGGGCTATCACTCACGCTCATTCTTGTGTTTGTAGGTGAGCCAAGGGAAGTCCAAACCCAGCCCCAGTGAAGTCTGCTAGGGAAAAACCAAGTTTTGAGGAAGTCAGCCTTACGTCTCACTCTTGAGACCTATCCTTGCCTTTTGCTATGTAATTATATTTTGTCTTGCTGGCAAGGACTTTATGTATATCTGTAATTAGTCTGTCATAGGTTGACTCGTTTTGGATGATCCTGTCTGTAATGAATTTTGTGAAACTGTACTTTTGATGTGGGTTATTAACGTAACTGAATATGGTCTGTTGATGTGCATATAAGCACGGCTCTATGGACAAAGTTTTTAAATTTTGCTTCCCTTTTGGCCCCCTTTACTCTGATGTCTTAAGGCTGTTTTGGTTTGAGGCCGTTGGTAATCTTAGGATTACTGGCCGGTTACGTCCTTAACCCCTGGGGGCGAGTGAGAGGTCGTGACAGAGTGGTATCACAGCACGAGTTAATAACTCACTCACTTGTCCAAGAGAGCAATAAGCGTCTTGATAAGATCTAGGATGCATTCATAAACACGAATTTAGAAGCATTGATTATATGCTTAAATGTTTTGATATGAACAATTATATGTGTAAGTTGTGAATTACTTGCACTACAAATTATCTGAGATTATGCGCTTCTTAGTATACGCACACTTGTGAATCTTTTGTGTAAAATATAATGCAAGTTTAATCAGATGGTGAGAACCAGAGGTGATGAGTTAGAGGAATCTTCTACTGCCAGACTGGACAGAATGGAAAGACTGATCCAAGAAATGGCAGAAGCTTTGAGACGGCAACAGGGGTGGCAACAACAGTGGTAGCAACCACACCCGCCACCTCCACCTCCGGCACCACTTGTGCCAGATCATCAGAACGATGACCGGATTATAGCTCTCACTAAGGAATTCAAGAAAATGAAACCACCACAGTTTCACGGGGGATTAGATCCGTTGAAAGTCGAAGCGTGGGTCCTCGGCATTGAGAAGTTATTCGAAGTGTTTCCCTGTTCGGAGACTCAGAAAGTGCTTCTAGCCACTTTTATGCTAGAAGATGAAGCGAGAAGATGGTGGATGTTGATGAGAAAAAACCACAGAGATGTTGATTGGGTGAAATTTTTAGAAATCTTCTATGACAAGTACTTCCCGCAGTGTGTCCGGGATAGGAAAGTGGAAGAGTTCATGGAACTCAAGCAAGACAGCATGACTGTAGCGGAGTATGAGGCCAAATTCACTGAGTTGGCCAGATTTGCACCACACGTGATTGACACTGATTATAAGAAGGCAAGACATTTTGAAGGTGGGCTCCGCAATGACATCCTAGAGAGGGTGAATGTCTTGAAATTGGAAACCTACATTGGGGTGCTTGACAGAGCCATCAATCAGAGGCTAACATAGCCAGGCAAGCTAAGCCAGTAACAGAATGGAAAGGCAACAAAAGACAAGGCTTCTTTTCAAAGAAGAAATTTCCGAAAAAGCGAAACACGAGCTCCTCAAATACTTCGAGTTCTTCCCAAGGCGCAGCTCCCATGTGCAATATTTGTAGCAAAAGGCACCGTGGAGTCTGTTACCGTGCATCAGGAGCCTGTTTTAAATGTGGAAAGCATGGGCACATAGCCCGAGAATGTAATCAGAACAGTGGGAAACTCGCAGCTAGTTCAACTGCATCAGTTCCAAAGCCGGGAAATACTTTGAGATCTAATACTACTGGGGACACAGTGAGACAGGGGAGAGTCTTTGCACTTGTTCCGGGCAATACACGGAATGCCAATGCCGTTGTTTCAGGTACCATTTCAATATGTAATCAGGATGCCTTTGTATTAATTGATTCTGGATCAACGCACTCATTTGTGACATATACGTTTGCATCTAGACTGAATAGACCCCTAGAGCTTTTGCCATATTTGTTATGTGTGTCTGCTCCATGGGGGGAATCTGTGTTATGTGATTATATATATCGGTTTTGTGATATGCATATCGAGGGTGCTACCCTATATGTAGATTTGTTACCCTTGAACTTTAGACATTTCGATGTAATTTTGGGCATGGATTGGTTGACTAAGCATTGTGCCACTATAGACTGTATGACAAAAAGGGTTGTATTTAATCTACCAGAACGGAAAGAGATTGTGTTTGTGGGTAATGGGGTAGTGCCTCCATCGTATTTGATATCCGCAATGAAAGCATGTAAACTGATTAGGAAAGGGTGCCAGGGTTATTTGTGCTATGTGTTGTCTGAACAATCTGAGAATGTCGAATTGAATAATATTCCTACTGTTAGAGAATTTTCGGATGTGTTTCCGAAGGAATTACCAGGGGAATTGGTAGACAGGGAGATCGAGTTTACCATTGAAACTATGCCAGGCACCCAGTCTATTTCTAAGGCTCCCTACAGAATGGCTACTGCCGAAATGAAAGAATTAAAGGAACAGCTGCAAGACCTTCTTGATAAAGGGTTTATCCGGCCTAGCACTTCGCCTTGGGGTGCACCAGTGTTATTTGTAAAGAAAAAGGATGGTACCTTGCGCCTGTGCATTGATTACCGAGAGCTAAACAAGGTAACGATAAAGAACAAATATCCCTTACCCCGTATTGACGACTTATTTGACCAGTTGCAGGGATCTCAGGTGTTTTCTAAGATTGATTTGAGATCCGGGTATCATCAGCTGAAAGTTAAGGCAGAGGATGTTGAGAAAACAGCATTCAGAACGAGGTATGGTCATTTTGAGTTTCTCGTTATGCCGTTTGGAGTGACTAATGCTCCGGTAGCATTTATGGACTTAATGAATAGAATTTTTAAAACCTACCTTGATGAGTTTGTTGTAGTCTTCATCGATGATATTTTGATATACTCTAAAGATAGACTTGAACATGAACATCATTTGAGGACTGTTTTACAAATACTTCGAGAAAGAAAACTATTTGCTAAATTAAAGAAATGTGAGTTTTGGTTGGATGAGGTTATTTTCTTGGGGCACATGATCAACAACGAAGGAATTTCAGTGGACCGGCAGAAGATAGAGGCAATTGTGAATTGGCCTACACCAACCAATGTGACAGAAGTTCGCAGTTTCATGGGCTTAGCCGGGTACTACAGGAGGTTTGTGAAGGACTTTTCGAAATTACCAGTACCTCTTACCCAATTGACACGTAAAGGACAACCATTTGAGTGGAATAGCGAAAGAGAATCAGCCTTTCAGGAATTGAAGACAAGATTGACCACTGCTCCAATTTTGACACTACCTTCAGGTACGGAAAATTTTGTGATTTTCAGTGATGCATCTTATCAGGGTTTGGGTTGTGTGTTAATGCAGAACGGAAAGGTTATTGCTTACGCCTCCCGACAATTGAGGCCACACGAGAAGAACTATCCAACGCACAACCTAGAACTGGCCGCAGTTGTTTTTGCCTTGAAGATTTGGCGGCATTATCTGTATGGAGCGAAATGTGAAGTTTACACGGATCATAAGAGCCTGAAATACTTCTTCACGCAGAAGGAGTTGAATATGCGTCAGAGAAGGTGGCTGGAACTAATAAAAGATTACGACCTAGAAATTCAGTACCACCCCGGGAAAGCTAATACAGTTGCTGATGCCTGGGGCAGAAAATCAATGGGGAGTATGGCCTGTTTGCTTACTGAACAGAGGGAGATCTTGCAAGACTTTGAAAAGTTTGAAATTGAGGTGGTGGTGTGTGAATAGGGTGGATTGATAACCGCTATCACAGCCGAGCCGGCAATTATTGATGAAATCAAGCAGAAACAGAAAGAAGACGAGTTCCTCAGAAAGGTAATTGATGAATTTGAAGTAAGCCCAAAAGCGAAGTTCAGTGTCGAGAATGAAATGTTGAAATTCCGAAACCGAATATGTGTCCCAGATATCACGGAACTAAAGAAGAGGGTATTAGCTGAAGCCCATAGGTCCGTATTTTCTATGCATCCGGGCAACAATAAAATGTATCGAGATCTGAAACAAACCTATTGGTGGCCTAACATGAAGAAAGAGATCGCAGAATATGTGTCCAAATGCCTTCAGTGTCAGCAAGTCAAAGCTGAACATCAGAAACCAGGCGGTCTACTTCAACCCCTCCCTATTCCTGAATGGAAGTGGGAACATGTGACTATGGATTTCGTTGTTAGCCTACCTCGGACTTCTCGAGGTGTGGATTCTGTTTGGGTTGTAGTTGATAGACTGACTAAATCTGCACATTTTCTGGCTGTCAAAACTACATTTACTGCTTATAGATTGGCTACTATTTATGTTGATGAAATTGTCCGTTTACACGGAGTTCCGGTATCTATTGTGCCGGATAAAGATTCGAAATTCGTATCTAGATTATGGAAAAGTTTGCAGGAAGCTATGGGAACAGAACTAAGGTTCAGTACTGCATTCCACCCACAGACAGATGGGCAGTCAGAACGAACGATACAGACATTGGAAGATATGCTTCGTATGTGTGCTTTGGATTTTCAGGGGAGTTGGGAAGATTATTTACCACTTGCAGAATTCGCTTATAATAACAGATTCCACTCCAGCATCGGTATGGCACCATACGAGGCTTTGTATGGTAGGAGGTGTAGATCACCTATTTGTTGGACAGAGGTCGGAGATAGAGCTTTGCTTGGGCCAGAAATTGTGCAAGACACTTCTGAAAAGATCAAAACCATTCGGCAAAGGCTCAAAACAGCTGAAGACCGACAAAAGAACTATGCAGACGTTAGGAGAAGACCCCTTGAGTATGAGGTTGGTGACCATGTGTTCGTCCGTGTTTCTCCGATGAAAGGCCAAGTCAGATTTGGGAAAAATGGCAAGTTGTCGCCCCATTACATTGGGCCGTTCCAGATTTTGGAGAGACTCGGTCCAGTTGCTTATAGAATTGCCTTACCACCGGGATTTGAGCAAATCCATAATGTATTTCATGTGTCAATGTTGAGGGGTTACCTCCGAGACCCGTTGCATGTGATTGATTATCACCGGGTTGCTATTGATGAAAATATGGAATATGCTGAATGGCCGGAAAGAATTGTTGACCGACAAATGAAAGAATTGAGAAACAAATCCATTCAAATGGTGAAAGTGGAATGGAAGGAACACTATGGGACAGATGCTACATGGGAAAAAGAGGAGGAAAATGCATCTACACTATCCACATTTGTTTCCCGACGAAGGTAACTTAAGTTTGGAGGACCAAACTTCCTAAAGGGGGGAAGACTGTAATACCCCTGTTCTGTAGTATGCTAATTGGTCCTCAATATGAGTATGGTGATGTGTTTAATATGATTTTTTGTGCCATTTTGTGAATATATGTGATTTTGAAGCTCTATCTGTTCACCGTAGGAATATCTGTTTGAGTAATCTGCTTTGGGAATTAAATTGAGGGCCTTATCGGCCACAGAACCTGAAATTGATTACGCCATTGTGATTAGCGTAATTTTTAGAGCCTATGGCAAAATTTAATTGAAAATTGATTCGGGCCAGATTAAATTGAATTATTTAATGGCATTGTGCTCAAATTGTTTAATATTTTAATTATGGCTAGTGGGGCTCCTTGTACTTGAGCACTACACTTCTCATTCTCTCCTATACCTTCATTTTCGGCTGATCAAACTCTAAGGAAGGGAGGAGGTCGGCTGTTAGAGAGAGAGAAAGAGAGAGTTGTCTAATTTTTGGCTCAAGGTTGTGAATTTGAAGTCCAACTCAAGAATTGACCATAGATTGAGCTTCTAGGTAAGTGATTGTTTATGAATTCATGAGTTTGAACTTGTGATTTTGTGAATTAAAGGTTAATTGGTGATCAAGAACAGGAGTTGTACTCTAATTGATGAATTTGAAGTTAAAATGCACATGCATGTATAGGATCACCATGGTTTTGCATAATCAAGCATGTATTAGGATGAATATGGAAATATGAGTGTTAAATCCTACATGCAAGCATGTTTTTGTTGTGTTCCATGAGAATGAACACCATTTGCATTGATTGGAATAGAAATGAAGCCAAGAATTGACATGCATGCATGATTGGTGAAGATATGAAGCTTAAATGCATGAATTTAATGTATTGGAAGTAAGTTTGGTATAATTTGGGTTTGCATGCGATTGATTCATGGGAATTGAGTTTCAATATGTTGTAATTTGGTGTTTATATCATGTTAGTACACATATATATGAAGTTTGAGTCGAAATCATCCATTTGGGGCCTCTGAATTCGATGTTGGAGCTCAAGAACACATTCTGGATTTTCAAGAATTTTGATGTCCGCTCGAGCGGGGAAACTTCCGCTCGAGCGTGATTTCCGTGCTCCCAGTATTTTTGTGCAGGGTGGATGTCCGCTCGAGCGGGGAAGTCCACGCTCGAGCGGGGAGCTATGTAGGATGGACTTCCGTTCGACCGCCAGAATGAACGCTCGAGCGTAAAAATGGCATAACCAGTACTTTTGTAGGCCTTAAGGGTACGCTCGAGCGGGGAAGTCCACGCTCGAGCAGGGACCCTGTTTTCTGAAATTTTGAAAATGCATTCTGTGTTCTGTTTTTCCGGTCCCTTTCACTTGTAAGCACTCTTAGGCATACATTGAGCATTGTAATTGAGTTAAAGAGATAAGAATGAAGCCTAAAGAGGAAAATGTGAATTTAGAACGGATTGAATTAGTTGTGACCCATACGTGTTATGTATTGTGTAGGGTCAAGCTCCAGGGCAAATCCACAAGCCGATCAATGTGAGTAATATCGATATTCGAATATTTGTGAATGCTCAATTGTTTATTTCCTATAAGCTTTATGAGTTGCTATTCGGGATTGTGGACGAGAGTCCGATATGAATAAATATAAATGAATGGGCCAAAGGCCGTTTTGACATGAATGAATGGGCCAAAGGCCGTTTTGGCATAAATGAATGGGCCAAAGGCCGTTTTGATATAAATGAATGGGCCAAAGGCCGTTTTGACATGAACGAATGGACCAAAGGCCGTTTTGGCATAAATGAATGGGCCAAAGGCCGTTTTGATATAAATGAATGGGCCAAAGGCCGTTTTGACATGAATGAATGGGCCAAAGGCCGTTTTGATATAAATGAATGGGCCAAAGGCCGTTTTGATATAAATGAATGGGCCAAAGGCCGTTTTGACATAAATGAATGGGGCAAAGGCCGTTTTGATATAAATGAATGGGCCAAAGGCCGTTTTGGACATAAACGAGTGGGCCAAAGGCCGTTTTGACATAAATGAATGGGCCGAAGGCCGTTTTGACGTAGATGCAAATCAGAATGGGCCAAAGGCCAATATGTTTAGAACTACAGTCACTTGATCTAAACTCTGTATAAATGTACATATTTTTTATATGACTTCTGTATTTGATTTTATTCACTGGGCTATCGCTCACGCTCATTCTTGTGTTTGTAGGTGAGCCAAGGGAAGTCCAAACCCAGCTCCAGTGAAGTCTGCTAGGGAAAAACCAAGTTTTGAGGAAGTCAGCCTTACGTCTCACTCTTGAGACCTATCCTTGCCTTTTGCTATGTAATTATATTTTGTCTTGCCGGCAAGGACTTTATGTATATATGTAATTAGTCTGTCCTAGGTTGACCCGTTTTGGATGATCCTGTCTGTAATGAATTTTGTGAAACTGTACTTTTGATGTGGGTTATTAACGTAACTGAATATGGTCTGTTGATGTGCATATAAGCACGGCTCTATGGACAAAGTTTTTAAATTTTGCTTCCCTTTTGGCCCCCTTTACTCTAATGTCTTGAGGCTATTTGGGTTTGAGGCCGTAGGTAATCTTAGGATTACTGGCCGGTTACGTCCTTAACCCCTGGGGGCGGTTGAGAGGTCGTGAAATTCCCCGTGGCATGGCATGCTGCTGGCCTTGGCCTTGGCATGGCGTGCTGCTGGCTTTGGTTGGGCTACCTTGCCCGTGGCATGGCATGCTGCTGGCCTTGGCCTTGGCATGCTGCTGCTGGTTTTGGCTGGGCTGCCTTGGCCTTGGCATGGCATGCTGCTGGCCTTGCCCTCGGCATGGCATGCTGCTGGCTTTGGCTGGGCTGCCTTGGCCGTGGCATGGCATGCTGCTGGCCTTGGCCTGGGCATGGCATGCTGCTGGCTTTGGCTGGGCTGCCTTGGCCTTGGCAAGGCATGCTACTGCCCTTGACCTTGGATGGCATGCTGCTGGCTTTGGTTGGGCTGCCTAGGCCGGGGCATAGCATGCTGCTGGCCTCGGCCATGGCATGGCATGCTGTTGGCTTTGGCTGGGCTGCCTTTGTAATACCCCTGTTCCGTAATATGTTAATTGCTCCTTAATATGATGTGATTATGTGTTTTGATATGATTTTGTGTTCCATTATGTGAAAATATGTGATTTTGAAGTTCTATCTGTTCACCGTGGGAATATCTGATGAATAATCTGCTTGGGAAATTAAACTGAGGGCCCTATCAGCCACAGAACCCGAAATTGATTACGCCATTATGATTGGCATAATTTTTAGAGCCTACGGTGAAATTTAATTGAAAATTGATTCGGGTCAGATTAAATCGATTAAATTGATGAATTTAGTGCCCAATTATTTAACAATATTAAGTAATGGTTAGTGGGACTTTATGTGAGAGGCCATATACACTCAATTTGTACATTTGAGCTGAAAACCAGATTTTGTGTCTTGGAATAGAAAGAGAGAGAGAGAGAGAGAGAGAGCCGACCTTGCGAGGGAAAGGAGGCATCTTGGTGTATTTTGGCTTGTAAATTGTGAATTGGGAAGGCTAGGTGCAAGACTTGGCCATAATTGTGAAGATTGAGCCTCTAGGTAAGCATTGATTCTTGAATTCATGAGTTTAATGTGTAATCTTGTGTGTTCAAGCATTGTTTGTGATCAAGAGCATGATTTGAGATCATTTTGTTGAAATTGAGGCTTGATATGTGCATGCATGTAATGAACTCCCATGGAATCACAAATCTAGCATGTAATTTGTGAAATTATGAAAGATTGGTAGTGTAATCCCACATGCAAGCATGTCTTTGTTAAATTTTATGGGAATGAGCACTAATTACATTATTTGAAGTGAATGTGAAGTCAAGAGGTCATGCATGTACAAATCAGGGGAGTATAAGTCCTGAATGTTTGAATTTGAGCATGTTGGTGTTCAGGTTGTGATATTTTGGGACATGCATGCAAATAAATTATGAAATTGAGCTTCAATATGTTGTAAATTATGCTTGTACCGTGTTAGTACATGTCTATGAGTAATTTGAGCCATAACATGCATAAATTGTTGGTTGATAGTCGAAGTGAAGCTCAAGAGCACAATTCTGGGTTTTCTAGAATTTTGAGGTCCGCTCGAGCGGGGAATATGCCGCTCGAGCGGGAAATGCGTGCTCCCAGTACTTTTTGCAGACTTCATGTCCGCTCGAGCGGGGTAATTCACGCTCGAGCGGGGGAGCTATTTTGACAGGCCTTCCGCTCGAGCGCCCTATTTAACGCTCGAGCGTATTTTTTATGCAACCAGTACTTTTGCAGGCCTTAAGGGTCCGCTCGAGCGGGTATGTTGACGCTCAAGCGGGGACCTTGTTCTTTGAAATTTTGTATGCTCGTTCTATGTTTTGTTTTCCGTTCTCTTTCACTTGTAAGCACTCTTAGGCATATGTTAAGCATTGTGAATGAGTTAATGAGATAAGAATAAAGCCTAAAGAGGAATATGTGAATCAAAGAACGGATTAAACTGTTAGTGACCCTTTTGTGTTCATGAAATGTGAAGGGTCAAGCTTCAGGGCAAATCCACAAGCCGATCACTGTGAGTAATAGCGATATTTGAATGATTGTGAATCTCCAATTATTATTCCCTTATAAGCTTTATGAGTTGCTAATTGGGATTGTGGACAAAAGTCTGACAGGAATAAACATAAATGGACCAAAGGTCGTTTTGATAAACATAAACAGACCAAAGGTCATTTCGATAAACATAAATGGACCAATGGTCGTTTTGATAAACATAAATGGACTGAAGGTCGTTTCGATAAACATAAATGGACTAAAGGTCGTTTTGATAAAAATAAACGGACCGAAGGTCGTTTTGACCTATATGGATGGACTGAAGGTCGTTTTGACATATATGAACGGATCAAAGGTCGTTTTGACCTATACGAATGGACCGAAGGTCGTTTTGACATATATGAACAAACCGAAGGTCATTTTGACAGAAATGAATGGACCGACGGTCGTTTTGACAGAAATGAATGGACCAAAGGTTGTTTTGAGAGAAATGAGTGGACCGAAGGTCGTTTTGACATATATGAATGGACCTAAGGTCGTTTTGGCGTGAATGAGTGGGCTGAAGGCCATTTTGACACGAACGTATGGGCCGAAGGCCATTTTGACAGAAATGAATGGGCCGAAGGCCGTTTTGGCAGAAATGAATGGGCCGAAGGCCGTTTTGACATGAATGGAAGTCTGAATGGGCCAAAGGCCAAAATGTTTGGAACTACAGTCACTTGATTTGAATTTCGTATAGTTATATATATCTATTAAATAGAAATATGAATTGGGCCCAAGGCCGTTTGGAACATGTTGTTCTACATTGTTATGTAACTTCTGTATTTGATTTGATATTATTCACTGGGCTTTCGCTCACGCTCATTCATGTGTTTGTAGGTGAGCCAAGAGAAGTCCAGACCCAGCCTCAGTGAAGTCTGTATAGAACAACTAAGGTTTTGAGAGGGTCAGCCCTTGTGTCTCACGCACGAGACCCGCCTTCGCCCTTTTGTTATGTATTTACATTTTGTCAGGTTGGCGAAGTTTTGAGTACGTTTGTATGTAGTTTTGCTTGGCTGACTTAGATTTGAATGATCCTGTCTGTGTAGTACTTATGTTACTACACTTTCTGTTGTGGGTTATTAACATATGTATGTCTGGAATGTTATGATGTGCATATAAGCACGGCTCTATGGACAAAGTTTTAAAATTGCTTCCGTTTAGCCCCTTTCACTCTGATGAGTTTTGTCTTATTTGGTTTGAGGCCGTAGGTAATCTCGTGATTACTGGCCGGTTATGGCCTTAACCCAGAGGGGCGGGTTCGGGTCATGACAGAGTGGTATCAGAGCACGAGTTAATGACTCACGTACTTGTCCAAAAGAGCAATGAGCATCTAGAAAAGATCAAGGATGCATTCATGTGATAAGTATGAATTCGAAAGCATCGAGAATATGCTTAAGTGTTTTGATTTGGGCAATTATCTACTATAAGTTGTGCTGTATTTGCATTGCCAATTGTTTGACTACATATGCTCTCTAGTATATGCGTATTTGTAGAATCTTTTGTATATTGTATAATGCAAGTTTAATCTGATGGTGAGTAAGAACTCCGTAAAGTAATGTTTAACTTTAAATATTTGTTGGTGATATGAAATGACAAGTATCCTGGAATGCTATGTTTTGTATGAATGATTGTCCAAATTTTCCTGGAACGTAATTGTGGTATCCTTAGCAGAGGCCCTCGCCCAGGGGACATAATATTGTGGCTTATGGTCATGAGGCCCTCGCCCGGGGGAAACAATACCGTGGCCTATGTATGAGATCTGTTGCTCAGTACCGGAGGTTCCATTATGGAACTTGATATGCTTGACCAACTTGATATGCTATGCTAAAGGAAGTACCACACATGATTTGAATATGAGATATGAATTGTTACACTAATGTGTACAACAAGTTTGTTTTGTTATAATGCACATACATGAATATATGAGTCATGAAAAGTTGTTTATGTGCATTCGATTCTGCCTATGGGTGTCTATGTGAAACATGAACATGATTTGAGTAAATAATTACTTAGTAAATGTTCAGCATGCCATATCTGATAAGTATGCAATTATTTGTCACGTATGTGATTAATTACGTACGATATGTGAAATGAGAATATAAAAACGTGCCTATGTGTGACTATGTGTTTATTTTTGTATTGGACATCCCCGTATTTGGCATGATTTAACAAGAGTTCGTGTAGAACGTGGTTAAAGTAAGGGCATAGGAGTTGGCAGACTCTTTTACAGCCCGACCTGATAGACTGGAAAGAATGGTACAAGAAATGGCAGAGATCTTAAGACAACAATGTCAGTTGCTGTTATGGTAAGAACGTCTGCCACCACCAGTGTAAGAAACGCCGAAGAGTCGTTGTCAGATTTCGGGGGCTTGTCATAGGTGTGGTAAATGGACCATATGGTAAGAAATTGTCCCCGAACTGAACAAGTGCGAGTAAATCTGCTACCTCAGTTGAATTTGTACCAATGGTGGGAATTGCTAATCAAGATAGAGTAATTGTACTCGTCCCAGAAAGCACTCAGAATACTGCAACCGTTATCCCAAGTATCTATACTGTTTATAAACAAATGCCTATGTGTTGATTGATTCTGAATTAGTACGTTTGTACATCTTTGCTTGGGATATTATTTGATTCGGATCAGCATATTTTTCCATATCTGTTGTATGTGTACCTGGATTGGTTAGACCTACATGATCGAGACCGTGTTCATTAGAGATATATGCCCTGTTTGGGAAATTTGTGAAATACGTTTTGGGATATTGATTAACTCTGCACATGCACATGTATATCTAAACCTATGCTCCGGTTGATTTGCTATGTTACTGTCTTCAATGACTAAACCACTGGAATTGTGACTTTGTGATTGTATAATTGAGTTGAGCACCCCAAATAATAAACTCTGCTAGTTACGAGACCATGCATTTTGATTGGTAGAAAATTGACTGGATTATGTGATTATACTATGCTTTGATATGAACAGTTGTGATGAATAATTCTGATATGACTTTGAGAACTGATGAACTTAGGGCAGTTGGGAAACTATCAACCATGTACCTAAGCAAGCGAAGTATGCCTTACAGAACCGAATGTACCCTATTTGAGAAAATTTTTATCTGATTCGACCCGATAGAACCTTTACCTGATATTGTTCCGATGGAACCCTCATTTGATATAATCTGATAGAACCTTTGTTTGATTTAATTTGGCAAGACCTGTGTTGAGATTGGCTTGATAAGACCCTCTATCTAATTCAATTTTGTTAAACAGGGGATTAAGAATTGTTTATGGATAAATAGCCAGATTGTTCTTGGCGGAAAAACTGTTAGACCCAAAACTTGAATTCGTTTGGAATACTTGACTTATTTGAAAGACCTTTTGTGGGCTGTCAATAGATCGATCTAACTATCAACACTGTTGAGAACCAATCTCCAACTATTGAGGACATATGTGTTAAAAAGGAACCGAATTGTACAAACCCCGTGATTGGGTGTCGTAAGGAGCGTTGTTCCATTTTGTTTGTTTGACGCTATGGGAACCGATGACAGTAGATTGATTTGATTTTGAGCAGTACTGAACATTTGTCTTTGACTGATCAGAACATGTTTTGTAAGGGAGAGTGATTGCTTCAGTGTTACCAGATTTTGGGGAAATCAGGTTATAGTGAATGGTGATGTGTTGCTTTGATGACATTCTTAGAGTGTCCTTTCATGCTAGGGGACGTTAAGCCTATGTAGCACCTTTGATTGAGATACCTTTTGCCACCGACGGTTTCGTACGGGTGGGTTTGACTAATCGATCTGGAATCGGCCACCGACGGTCGCGAACGGGTGTGCTTCGATTGCGAGACGGTTATTCCTTTGTTTTGTTCGGAATGTCATCCTTTGGTATTATGTAAATGTTTTAACATCCAAGAAACTTTGAAAAACCCTGATTGTCCGAAAAGTACGTGAATTCAGTACGCTTTGTATATAACCACCAGTGTTATTATATTCTGTGATTGGAACCCTGAGAATGTGTGAATTGTGTTTGACATGCGATTGACTCCTTTGATACTGCCTTTGACATCATAGGGATTTACGTATATGAATCGCCTTATGCTTTTAACGACTATTAGATAAAGTAGAAAGACACGATGGAACAGAGAATTGAATACTGAACTGAATTGTGCATTGCAAACTGTAAACTGTTGAATGAACTGAGAATACGTGTATTCTATTAGAAGTCGATTGCCTCAGTGCTGTTGTATTTTACAATTGGTACTATGGGGATATACGGACTATATGCGTTGTATGGGTAATTGCCTCGATACTACCTTTGTTGGTTAGGGAATCAGTGTCTGGACCCACTTTGAATTTCCGAAGACTTTTGATTGACCTTCGATAATTTGGATGAGTCACTGGACTAAATACCGAATCGGATTGTGAATTGTGGAACTATTGAAGAATGAATTGAACTTTTATAACAAGGGAATAGACCGAACTTCTGTGACAAGTTGGCTGACATTTGAAATAACTATGTTAGTGACTTGCTTTGAAGAGGGTAACTGGTGAATGTGTATCTAAGTATTTTTTTGGGGCCAACAGGTCGAAGCCGAATACCAGATAGTGGTGGAACTACTTCAATCTCTTTATTTTGGGAATGGAAATGGGAATATGTGGCTACGAATTTTGTTGTGGGGCTACGTTGGGCACCCAAGGTATAAGTCCCGTTTGAGTTTTTGAATATGGGATTACTAAGTTGCCTGTCTCCTCCCTGTGAAATTTTCGTAAGATGCTTGTAGACTAGTCACTGTTATACCAATAAGATTGCTCGTTGCATGAGGTCCCAGTATCTATTGTTTTAGACAGAAATTCTAAAATGTATTTGAATTTTGACAAGCCTTCAAGAGGCAATGAGAACTGAATTGGGATTCAGCACTACTTTCCATCCATAAATTGATGTATAGTCAGAAGGAACTATTTAGACTCTGGGAGAAATGCTCCGAATGTGTACTTTAGATCTTCGAGAAGTCAGAAAAATCTGTCCATTGTTGGCAGACTCTGCTTACAACAAAAGCTTACGCTCTAGTTTCAATATGGCACCATACAAGCTTTGTATGGAAGAAAAGATAAGTCTCTGACTGGTTGAGGACTCAGTTTTGTTTGACTTTGGGGCTACGTAAGTGGCTATCGAAAAGGATTGGAACCATTGAATGAAAAGTGTTCCGAATTGTGCCTGACTAAAGGAAAAATAAGTTTGGAGGACCAAACTTTCTAAAGGGGGGAAGACTGTACTACCCCTGTTCCGTAATATGTTAATTGGTCCTTAATATGATGTCATTATGTGTTTTGATATGATTTTGTGTTCCATTACATGAAAATATGTGATTTTAAAGTTCAATCTGTTCACCGTGGGAATATCTGATGAATAATCTATTTTGGAAATTAAACTGAGGGCCCTATCGGCCACAGAACCCGAAATTGATTACGCCATTGTGATTGGCATAATTTTTAGAGCCTACGGTGAAATTTAATTGAAAATTGATTCGGGTCAGATTAAATCGATTAAATTGATGAATTTAGTGCCCAATTATTTAATAATTTTAAGTAATGGTTAGTGGGACTTTATGTGAGAGGCCATATACACTCAATTTGTACGTTTGAGCTCAAAACCATATTTTGTGTCTTGGAATAGAGAGAGAGAGAGAGAGAGAGAGCCGACCTTGAGAGGGAAAGGAGGCATCTTGGTGTATTTTGGCTTGTAAATTGTGAATTGGGAAGGCTAGGTGCAAGACTTGGCCATAATTGTGAAGATTGAGCCTCTAGGTAAGCATTGATTCTTGAATTCATGAGTTTAATGTGTAATCTTGTGTGTTCAAGCATTGTTTGTGATCAGGAGCATGATTTGAGATCATTTTGTTGAAATTGAGGCTTGATATGTGCATGCATGTAATGAACTCCCATGGAATCACAAATCTAGCATGTAATTTGTGAAATTATGAAAGATTGGTAGTGTAATCCCCTATTTATTTGTTCTAGCTATGGAAATTCTTGCTAAAATTTTGGCTGAGAAGTCTATGCATCCTATGTTTAAGTTCCATTGGAGATGTGAGAAGACTAAGATTATAAATCTTTGTTTTGCTGACGATCTCATGATTTTTAGCAAAGGTGATGTACCTACTGTTAAACTTATTATGGAAGGCCTTGAGGAGTTTTCTAACCTTTCGGGCCTTACCCCTAATCCTAGCAAGAGTAATATCTACTTTTCTGGTTGTGAGATGGGGTTGCGCACCTCTATCCTTGACATTGCAAAATTCAAAGAGGGCACTCTCCCGGTTAAATATCTTGGAGTTCCCCTTCTCACAACCAAATTGAGGGCCACGGATTGTGCTCCTCTCATTGACCGAATCACCAAAAGAGTTAAGAATTGGACTAACAGAGTCTTGTCTTATGCGGGGAGGAGCCAGCTCATCCAATCCATCCTTTTTTCTATGCAAGTTAACTGGTCTTCCTTGTTTATTCTCCCTAAGAAGGTCATTAGGGAGATTGAAAGTATTCTTAGAGCTTTCCTTTGGTCTGGCAGTGAGCTCAAAACCCATAGTGCTATGATTGCCTGGGATTCTGTGTGTGTTCCTAAAAATGAGGGGGGTCTTGGGTTTAAATCTCTTGGTATCTGGAATAGAGCTGCTATAGCTAAGCATGTCTGGTTCCTCTTCTCTGGTGGCGAGAAGTCTATGTGGTGCCAGTGGGTTAAATCCTATTTACTCAAGGGTAAAAGCTTTTGGAGGGTCAAAATTCCCCCTGACCCTTCCTGGGTTTGGAGGAAGTTATTGTCTCTTAGAGACTGGTTGTCTCCTCTAATTAACCACCAAGTTGGTTGTGGTGATTCTACATTCCTTTGGTATGACAATTGGCATCCTCTTGGTCCTCTATGGAAAAAGTTTGGGGACAGGATTTTGTATGATTCCTGCCTCAACAGTGAGACCAAAGTCAGTCAAATCATCAGTGGTCATTCTTGGAAGTGGCCTATCCCTAATTCTTGGGAAATTCAGGAGTTGATCTCATCTACTCCCGAATGCTGCAAACCTAACCCTTCTAAGTGTGACCAAGTTACCTGGAAACTCACTACGGATGGTAAGTTCTCCATTCACTCAGCTTGGAATCACTGGAGACGTAGTTTTGATAGAGTGGGCTGGCATAAACTCCTTTGGGGCCCTCATAGGATTCCTAAAGTTAGTTTTATTGTCTGGGTTGCTATCCATAACAGGTTATACACTGGAGATAGGCTAATGCTGTTTGGTTTATCTCCTCATTCACAGTGTCCTTTTTGCCTTGACCCTGGAGAGAGTCATTCTCATCTCTTTTTTAAGTGTAGTTTTACTAATAGAGTTTGGGGTGCTATTGAAGGCAAATGTAACATGAAGTGGCCTGTTTTGGATTGGCCTGATATTGTTACATATGCTACAAAAGAAACCAAGGGTAATTCTCTTAGGGCTAATATTCTTAGCAATGCTTTCTTGTGCTCTATCTACCACATCTGGATTGAGAGAAATAATCGTGTTTTTAACAAAGAATGTAAGCCTGAAGAGGTGGTTATTAAATCTGTAATCCAGATGGTGAGAAGTAGAATGCTATCCATTAAGAATTTGCCTAACTCTGCTAGTGACAGCTGGTTTCTTGCCCAATGGAACCTGCCAACAACGATATTGAAGCCCCATATTATCAGATATGGGAGGGCTGCTGAGTGATGTGAGTTCCATATATGTGGGTTGAGTGTAGGTGAGCAACACTGTGTGTTTTGCGTAATGGTTTGGTTTTGTGCAGGTCTGTTCAGAGTTCACTGTGGATGCATGCATATCTTTGAGGGTTGAGTGATGAGAGAAGTTAAATTGTCACTTTACATGAGGGTTGAGTGTTGTCAGCCACCATATTTGTTTATGTTAATATATATTATAATTCTTTATTTGCAGGGTAAGGAAGCTCAAGTCGAGTGGTGTGAGTCTCTAAATTGTGGGTCGAGTGGTGTGAGATCCTATATTGAGGGCACTGTTACTGATTTAATTCATAGCAGATGGTATCTTATTTGCTGGAGGTACTTATTCATGGCTGTTCTTACAGGGTCTACTACAATGTATGAGCAGGTCCTGGATTGTATGGGTTGGCAGCGGTGTCCAGATTTTGGGGACTGTAGACCTGTTGTTTCAAAAGATCTTGGCTTTTCAGATTTTGGGTTCGCTACAATGATGAAGTTCTGTTGGAGTTGCTGGTTTGTTAACAATCAGACGTGTGGCAGATTGCGTGGCAGATGGTACTGTTCTGTGTTGATGGCTGCTTGTAGCGCCTTTGTGGACACTTGTCTTTCAGTAAGTTATTTTTCTGTTTCGAATTTCTGTGTTTGGATGTTAGGCAGTATAGATGCGATGGTTGTTCTTTTTGCCTACCCGTGCGGGATGTGCCAGGTTATCAGTACAGTGTTGCTTTTGGTTGTGTCGTCTGTATGGACTATTTTTCGCTTCAGTTTTGGGCTCTCGGTTGGATGTGTTCATGGGCCTCATTCGTATGTATGCGGCTTATGCACATATCTTTAGGGGTTTCCTTCTATGTATTGATTTTCTTTATTTTAATTTTGGCAGCCCGCTTTGATTCCTTTTAGGTGGCGGTTTTTTCTTGTTCTCCATTTTATGGGAATGAGCACTAATTACATTATTTGAAGTGAATGTGAAGTCAAGAGGGCATGCATGTACAAATCAGGGGAGTATAAGTCCTAAATGTTTGAATTTGAGCATGTTGGTGTTGAGGTTGTGATATTTTGGGACATGCATGCAAATAAATTATGAAATTGAGCTTCAATATGTTGTAAATTATGCTTGTACCGTGTTAGTACATGTCTATGAGTAATTTGGGCCATAACATGCATAAATTGTTGGTTGATAGTCGAAGTGAAGCTCAAGAACACAATTCTGGGTTTTCCAGAAATTTGAGGTCCGCTCGAGCGGGGAACATGCCGCTCGAGCGGGAAATGCGTGCTCCCAGTACTTTTTGCAGACTTCATGTCTGCTCGAGCGGGGTAATTCACGCTCAAGCGGGGGAGGTATTTTGACAGGGGCGGGGAACATGCCGCTCGAGCGGGAAATGCGTGCTCCCAGTACTTTTTCCAGACTTCATGTCCGCTCGAGCGGGGTAATTCACGCTCAAGCGGGGGAGCTATTTTGAGAGGCCTTCCGCTCGAGCGCCCTATTTAACGCTCGAGTGTATTTTTGATGCAACTAGTACTTTTGCAGCCCTTAAGGGTCCGCTCGAGCGGGTAAGTTGACGCTCGAGCGGGGACCCTGTTCTTTGAAATTTTGTATGCTTGTTCTGTGTTTTGTTTTCCGTTCTCTTTCACTTGTAAGCACTCTTAGGCATATGTTACGCATTGTGAATGAGTTAATGAGATAAGAATAAAGCCTAAAGAGGAATATGTGAATCAAAGAACGGATTGAACTGTTAGTGACCCTTTTGTGTTCATGAAATGTGTAGGGTCAACCTCCAGGGCAAATCCACAAGCCGATCACTATGAGTAATATCGATATTTGAATGATTGTGAATGTCCAATTATTATTTCCTTATAAGCTTTATGAGTTGCTAATTGAGATCGTGGACAAAAGTCTGACTGGAATAAACATAAATGCACCAAAGGTCGTTTTGATAAACATAAATAGACCAAAGGTTGTTTTGATAAACATAAACGGACCAAAGGTCGTTTCGATAAACATAAATGGACCAAAGGTCGTTTTGATAAACATAAATGGACTGAAGGTCGTTTCGATAAACATAAATGGACTAAAGGTCGTTTTGATAAAAATAAACAGACCGAAGGTCGTTTTGACCTATATGGATGGACCGAAGGTCGTTTTGACATATATGAACGGATCGAAGGTCGTTTTGACCTATACGAATGGACCGAAGGTCGTTTTGACATATATGAACAAACCGAAGGTCATTTTGACAGAAATGAATGGACCGAAGGTCGTTTTGACAGAAATGAGTGGACCGAAGGTCGTTTTGAGAGAAATGAGTGGACTGAAGGTCATTTTGACATATATGAATGGACCTAAGGTCGTTTTGGCATTAATGAGTGGGCCGAAGGCCATTTTGACACGAACGTATGGGCCGAAGGCCGTTTTGATAGAAATGAATGGGCCGATGGCCGTTTTGGCAGAAATGAATGGGCCGAAGGCCGTTTTGACATAAATGAAAGTCTGAATGGGCCAAAGGCCAAAATGTTTGGAACTACAGTCACTTGATTTGAATTTCGAATAGTTATACATATCTGTTAAATAGAAATATGAATTGGGCCCAAGGCCGTTTGGAACATGTTGTTCTACATTGTTATGTAACTTCTGTATTTGATTTGATATTATTCATTGGGCGTTCGCTCACGCTCATTCATGTGTTTGTAGGTGAGCCAAGAGAAGTCCAGACCCAGCCTCAGTGAAGTCTGTATGGAACAACTAAGGTTTTGAGAGGGTCAGCCCTTGTGTCTCACGCATGAGACCCGCTTTCGCCCTTTTGTTATGTATTTACATTTTGTCAGGTTGGCGAAGTTTTGAGTACGTCTGTATGTAGTTTTGCTTGGCTGACTTAGATTTGAATGATCCTGTTTGTACAGTACTTATGTTACTACACTTTCTGTTGTGGGTTATTAACATATGTATGTCTGGAATGTTATGATGTGCATATAAGCATGGCTCTATGGACAAAGTTTTAAAATTGCTTCCGTTTAGCCCCTTTCACTCTGATGAGTTTTGTCTTATTTGGTTTGAGGCCGTAGGTAATCTCGTGATTACTGGCCGGTTATGGCCTTAACCCAGAGGGGTGGGTTCGGGTCGTGACAGCCTTGGCCATGTCATGCCATGCTGCTGGCCTTGGCTTTGGCATCGCATGTTGCTGGCTTTGGCTGGGCTGCCTTGGCCTTGGCATGGCATGATGCTGGCCTTGGCCTTGGCATGGCATGCTGCTGGCTTTGGCTGGGCTACCTTGGCCGCGACATGCCTTACTGCTGGCCTTGGCCTCGGCATGGCACGCTGCTGACTTTGGCCGGGCATGGCATGCTGTTGGCCTTGGCCTTGGCATGGCATGCGGCTGGCTTTGGCTGGGCTGCCTTAGCCGTGGCATGGCATGCTGCTGACCTTGGCCTTGGCATGGCAGGCTGTTGGCTTTGGCTGGGCGGCCTTGGCCTTGGCATGGAATGCTGCTGGCCTTGGCCTTGGCATAGCATGCTGCTGGCTTTGGATGGGCTGCATTGGCCGTGGCATGGCATGCTGTTGGCCTTGGCCTTGGCGTGGCATGCTACTGGATTTCACTTGGCTACCTTGGCCTTGGCATGGCATGCTACTGGCTTTGGCTGGGCTGCCTTGGCCGTGGCATGGCATGCTGCAGGCCTTGGCCCTGGCATGGCATGCTGCTGGCTTTGGCTAGGTTGCCTTGGCCGTGGCATGGCATGCTGCTACCCTTGGCCTGGGCATGGCATGCAGCTGGCTTTGGCTGGGCTACCTTGGCCGTGGCATGGCATGCTGCTGGCCTTGGCCTTGGCATGACATGCTATTGGCTTTGGCTCGGCTGCCTTGGCCGGGGCATGGCATGCTGCTGGCCTTGGCCTTGGCATGGCATGCTGCTGGCTTTGGCTGGGCTGCCTTCGCCTTGGCATGCCGTGCTGCTGGCCTTGGCCTTGGCATGGCATGCTCTTGGCTTTGGCTGGGCTGCCCTGGCCATGGCATGGCATGCTGCTGGCCTTGGCCTTGGCATGGCATGCAGCTGGCTTTGGCTGGGCTGCCTTGGCCGTGGCATGGCATGTTGCTGGCCTTGGCCCTGGCATGGCATGCTGCTGGCTTTGGCAGAGCTCCCTTGGCCGTGGCTTGGCGTGCTGTTGGCCTTGGCCTTGGCATGGCATGCTGCTGGCTTTGGCTGGGCTGCCTTGGCCATGCCATGTCATGCTGCTGGCCTTGGCCTTGGCATGGTATGCTGTTGGCTTTGCCTAGGCTGCATTGGCCTTGGCATGGCATGCTGCTGGCCTTGGCCTTGGCATGGCATGCTGCTGGCTTTGGCTGGGTTGCCTTGGCCTTGGCATGGCATGATGCTGGGCTTGGCCTTAGCATGGCATGCTGCTGGCTTAGGCTGGGCTGCCTTGGCCGCGGCATGCCATGCCGCAGGCCTTGGCCTTGGCGTGGCACGCTGCTGGCTTTGGCAGGGCTGCCTTTGCCAGGTCTGGCATGCTGCTGGCATTGGCTTGGGCATGGCATGCTGCTGGCTTTGGCTTGGCTGCCTTGGCCGTGGCATGGCATGCTGCTGGCCTTGGCCTTAGCATGGCATGCTGCTGGCTTTGGCTTGGCTGCCTTGGCCTGGGCATGGCATGGTGCTGGCCTTGGCCTTGGCATGGCATGCTGCTGGCTTTGGCTAGGCTACCTTGGTCGTGGTATGGCAGGCTGCTGGCCTTGGCCTTGGCATGGCATGCTGCTGGCTTTGGCTGGGCTGCCTTGGCCTTGGCATGGCATGCTGCTGGCTTTGGCGGGCTGCCTTGGCCATGGCATGGCATGCTGCGGGCCTTGGCATGGCATGCTGCGGGCCTTGGCCTGGGCATGGCATGCTGCTGGCTTTGGCTGGGCTGCCTTGGCCTTGGCATGGCATGCTGCTGGCTTTGCCTGGGCTGCCTTGGCCGTGGAATGGCATGCTGTTGGCCTTGGCCTGGGCATGGCATGCTGCTGGCTTTGGCTGGGCTGCCTTGGCCTTGGCATGGCATGCTGGTAGCCTTGCCCTCGGCATGGCATGCTGCTGGCTTTGGCTGGAATGCCTTGCCCGTGGCATCGCATGCTGCTGGCCTTGGCCTTGGCGTGGCATGCTGCTGGCTTTGGCTAGGCTGCCTTGGCCGTGACTTGGCATGTTACTAGCCTTGACCTTTGCATGGCATGCTGCTGGCTTTGGTTGGGCTGCCTTGGCCGGGGCATGGCTTGCTGCTGGCCTTGGCCTTGGCGTGGCATGCTGCTGGCTTTGGCTGGGCTGCGTTGGCCGTGGCATGGCATGCTGCTGGCCTCGGCCTTGGCATGGCATGCTGCTAGCTTTTGCTGGGCTGCCTTGTGTCACGCCCCGACAATTTATGTGACACAAGGAGCAGCGTGGGCGGTATGCTGAAGGCGTTGGAAGGTTCCGGAATGTGGAAGACCAACCAAGAGTATGCTGGAAGACTCTAGAACGTGGTAGAAGGGTCCGGAGTGGCCTGGAAGATTCCAGAATGTGGAAGAACCTTGGAGTGTCTAGCAGAGTCTAGATGGGTCTGGAACGTCCTAGATTATCCTGGAGAAGCCCACCATGTACTACACTGGTGTAGAGAGTTCTAGATTGTAGTAGATATGGTAGTTGTCCTAGATAGTTCTATAGAATGTTCTAGATGAGAATTTGTAGCCCTTGGATCAAAATGATCTGAGCCGTCCATTAAGGAGGGGGATGGCTATATAAGGGTGAGGGATCTCATTTGCTAGGCACCTAGAGACCTGGAGATCCAAGAGAGCTCTGAGAGTGAAGCACTTGTGGGTGTGAGTGTGAGTGTGAGAGCCTTGTAAGCTTTGTACACAACTATACTTGTAAAAGTTAACTTGTATAGTGAAGGCATTCTTCCACCTAAACTGTGTGTGTTAGTGTGGTTGAGTGGCATTCTTCCACCTAAACTGCGTGTGTTAGTGTGGTTGAGTGGGTAAGGCTCACTTAGGTGCAACCAAGAGGGTTGAGAGGCATCTAAGGCCACACGGTAGGCTTGCGAAGTCTAAGTCCGTGACAGTTGGTATCAGAGCAAAGGTGTACATGGCTACGTCTGGCAACGAAGGGAACGTCCCCGGGGTGAGAAAGCTCTCAACGAAGGAGTCGATGGCGACATTGGAGGCACGACTTGAGGGGATGATGGAGATTGTGGCAGAACGGTTCACTAGGCTGGAGGAAGCTCTAGTTGGTCCTGGTAAGCCCACATCGCATGTTGGAGAATTTTTCACTCACTTTGCTAGCCTTATTGCTAGGGTGGAAGAGTTGGAGGAGAAGGTTGACTCCTTCGAAGAAAGGGCTGGAAGCAAGAGTAGCTAGCTTGGAGTTAGAGTTGGAGTTGTGCAAGAAGGCCATCGTCGCTGGCAATGGAGGGAATTTGGCTCCAGCGAGGAGGAAGGTTCGTGCACCTAAGAGCTATAAGGGTACGAGGGGTGCCCGAGAGAGCCGTGCCAAAGGTGGGAGGCAGTCTCCTCAGACCACCGAGGATGAGCATAGTGAGGGTGAGGCCCAGAAGAGATGGGAACGCCGAGGGAAGGGGCAACGCACCGGATCTCCGAGGAAGAGGGGGCAGCTTGAGTGTTACCTATGCAACGGACCGCACATGGTGAGAAACTGCCCGAAGAAGAAGATACAGCTGAGTGCCATAGAAAGGAATGGAAAGAAGGAGGCGAGGGACTCCGAGAGTGAAGACCCTTCAGAGAAGGTGGCCCAGCTGGGGAGCATCCAACTTCTTGGGTCGATATCCGAAAAGAGTGGGGAGAGGCACATCCAAAAGAAGGATGAGCGGTGCGCGGAGGTGAAGGCTAAGGGGGAAACTTCACAAGCGCAGGAGAAGAGAGGTGCCACTCTAAGCTTTGAGTGCATTGATGAGGCTCAGAGGCTGGGCTTGAAGAGGACAGGGCGGCTCGAGTGTTTCCTGTGCAACGGACCGCACATGGTAAAGGACTGCCCGAAGGCACTTGCAGGAATGCAGCAGAGTAGGTTGCTTGGCAAGGGCAAAGAGAAAGCACTTGCAGGGATGCAACAGAGTGGGCTGCATAGCAAGGGCGAAGAGGCAAGCTCCAGCAGCAGCGGACACAGATCATATCGAGACGTGGTAGCTCGGTATGCTTCTGCGTGACAAGGGCGTCACGGGATTGGGTGGGGGAGAGTGTCACACCCCGACAATTTATGTGACACAAGGAGCAGCGTGGGCGGTATGCTGAAGGCGCTGGAAGGTTCCGGAATGTGGAAGACCAACCTAGAGTCTGCTGGAAGACTCTAGAATGTGGTAGAAGGGTCTAGAGTGGCCTGGAAGATTCCGAAATGTGGACGAACCTTGGAGTGTCCAGCAGAGTCTGGATGGGTCTGGAACATCCTAGATTATCCTGGAGAAACCTACCATGTACTACACTAGTGTAGAGAGTTCTAGATTGTAGTAGATAGGGTAGTTGTCCTAGATAGTTCTATAGAATGTTCTAGATGAGAATTTGTAGCCCTTGGATCAAAATGATCTGAGCCGTCCATTAAGGAGGGGGATGGCTATATAAGGGTGAGGGATCTCATTTGCTAGGCACCTAGAGACCTGGAGATCTAAGAGAGCTCTGAGAGTGAAGCACTTGTGAGTGTGAGTGTGAGTTTGTAAGCTTTCTACACGACTATACTTGTAAAAGTTAACTTGTATAGTGAAGGCATTCTTCCACCTAAACTGCGTGTGTTAGTGTGGTTGAGTGGCATTCTTCCACCAAAACTGCGTGTGTTAGTGTGGTTGAGTGGGTAAGGCTGACTTAGGTGCAACCAAGAGGGTTGAGAGGAATCTAAGGCCGCACAGTAGGCTTGCGAAGTCTAAGTCCGTGACACTTGGCCTTGGCATGGCATGCTGCTGGCCTTGGCCTTGGCATGGCATGCTGCTGGCTTTGGCTGGGCTGCCTTGGCCGTGGCGTGGCATGCTGCTGGCCTTGGCCTTGGCATGGCATGCTGCTGGCTTTGGCAGGGCCGCCTTGGCCGTGGCTTGGCATGCGGCTGGCCTTGGCCTTGGCAGGGCATGTTGCTGGCTTTGGCTGGGCTACCTTGGCCGTGGCATGGCATGTTGCTGGCCTTGGCCTTTGTATGGCATGCAGCTGGCTTTGGTTGGGCTGCCTTGGCCGGGGCATGGCATGCTACTGGCCTTGGCCTTGGCATGGCATGTTGGTGGCTTTGGTTGGGCTGCTATGGCCGCGGCATGCCATGCTGCTGGCCTAGGCCTTGGCATGGCACGTGGCTAGCTTTGGCTGGGCTGCCTTTGCCGGGCATGGCATGCTGCTGGCGTTGGCCCGGGCATGGCATGCTGCTGGCGTTGGCATGGCTGCCTTGGCCGTGGCATGGCATGTTGTTGGCCTTGGCCTTGGCATGGCATGCTGCTGGCTTGGCTTAGTTGCCTTGGCTGGGGCATGGCATAGTGCTGGCCTTGGCCTTGGCATGGCATGCTGCTGGCTTTGGCTGGGCTGCCTTGGCCGTGGCATGGCAGGCTGCCGGCCTTGGCCTTGACATGGAATGCTGCTGGCTTTGGCTGGGCTGCCTTGGCCTTGGCATGGCATGCTGCTGGATTTGGCTGGGCTGCCTTGGCCATGGCATGGCATGCTGCGGGCCTTGGCCTGGGCATGGCATGCTGGTGGCTTTGGCTGGGCTGCCTTGGCCTTGGCATGGCAAGCTGCCAGCCTTGGCCTCGGCATGGCATGCTTTTGGCTTTGGCTGTGCTGCCTTTGCCGTGGCATGGCATGCTGCCGGCCTTGGCCTCGGCATGGCGTGCTGCTGGCTTTGGCTGGACTGCCTTACCCGTGGCATGGCATGCTGCTGGCCTTGGCCTTGGCATGGCATGCTGCTGGCTTTGGCTGGGCTGCCTTGGCCGGGGCATGGCATGCTGCTGGCCTTGGCCTTGGCATGGCACGCTGCTGGCTTTGGCTGGGCAGCCTTGGCCGTGACATGGCATGTTGCTGGCCTTGACCTTGGCATGGCATGCGGCTGGCTTTGGCGGGGCTGCCTTGCCCGTGGCATGGCATATTGCTGGCCTTGGCCTGGGCGTGGCATGCTGCTGGCTTTGGCTGGGCTGCCTTGGCCTTGGTATGGCATGCTGCTGGCCTTGCCCTCGGCATGCCACGCTGCTGGCTTTGGCTGGGTTGCCTTGGCCTTGGCATGGCATGCTACTGGCCTTGACCTTGGCATGGCAAGCTGCTGGCTTTGGTTGGGCTGCCTTGGCCGGGACATGGCATGCTGCTGGCCATGGCCTTGGCATGGCATGCTGTTGGCTTTGGCTGGGGGTCCGTGGCCGTGGCATGGCATGCTGCTGGGCTTGGCCTTGGCATGGCATGCTGCTGGCTTTGGCTGGGCTGCCTTGGCCTTGGCATGGCATGATGCTGGCCTTGGCCTTGGCATGGCATGCTGCTGGCTTTGGCTGGGCTGCCTTGGCCGCGGCATGCCTTCCTGCTGGCCTTGGCCTTGGCATGGCACGCTGCTGGCTTTGGCTGGGCTACCTTCACCGGCCAAGGCATGCTGCTGGCCTTGGCCCTGGCATGGCATGCTGCTGGCTTTGGCTGGGCTGCCTTAGCCGTGGCGTGGCATGCTGTTGGCCTTGGCCATGGCATGGCATGCTGCTGGCTTTGGCTGGGCTAGCTTGGCCTTGGCATGGCATGCTGCTACCTTTGGTTGGGCTGCCTTGGCCGTGGCATGGCATGCTGCTGGCCTTGGCCTTGGCGTGGCATACGGCTGGCTTTGGCTGGGCTGCCTTGGCCGAGGCATGGCATGCTGCTGGCCTTGGCCTTGGCCTGGCATGCTGCTGGCTTTGGCTGGGCTGCCTTGGCCGTGGCATGGCATGTTGCTGGCCTTGGCGTTGGAATGGCATGCTGCTGACCTTGGCCTTGGCATGGCATGCTATTGGCCTTGGCCTTCGCGTGGCATGCTGCTGGCTTTGGCTGGGCTGCCTTGGCCGTGGCATGGCATGCTGCTGGCCTTGGCCTGGGCTTGGCATGCTGCTGGCTTTGGCTGGGCTGCCTTGGCCGGGGCATGGCATGCTGCTCGCCTTGGCCTTGGCATGGCATGCTGCTGGCTTTGGTTGGGCTGCCTGGGCCGTGGCATGGCATGCCGTTGGCGTTGGCGTCGGCATGGCATGCTGCTGGCTTTGGCTGAGCTGCCTTGGCCATGGCATGGCATGCTGTTGGCCTTGGCCGGTGCATGGCATGCTGCTGGCTTTGGCTGGGCTGCCTTGGCCTTGGCATGGCATGCTGCTGGCCTTGCCCTCGGCATGGCATACTGCTGGCTTGGGCTGGGCCGCCTTGGCCTTGGCATGGCATGCTGCTGGGTTTTCCTGGGCTGCCTTGGCCGGGGCATGGCATGCTGCTGGCCTTGGCCTTGGCATGGCATGCTGCTGGCTTTGGCTGGGCTGCCTTGGCCTTGGCATGGCATGCTGCTGGCCTTGCCCTGGGCATGGCATGCTGCTGGCTTTGGCTGGGCTGCCTTGGCCGGGGCGTGGCATGCTGCTGGCCTTGGCCTTGTGTCACGGGTTGCCTTACAAGGCTAACTCCGTGACGTTTCGCTCGCGGTGGTGTGGCCATTTGAGTGCTCAAGCGTGGCCATTGGAAGTGCCCCAACGTGGCCTAACATTGGCCCCAAGTAGCCCAAGACATGTATGCCACCAATAGCCAACAAGAGACAAAGCCGTAGCCCATATAAGTCATTATGACTCCTCAGACATGTATGATGTTTCCTCCTGCCAGATGAAAAAGGGCTTAACAAGCTACTATAAGGGGGTATGGTGTGCTACCTACCTGCCTCCCCACCCAAACTGGGTTTGAAGTGAGCAACCTTGGGGCAACTCAAGGGCAGGCTGTAGGCATCCAGAGGGGTGTCTAGAGTCTCCATGTGGGTTTGGGAGCCCCGTGGACGGTGCGAAGATGTAGGCACTGCGCGACCCTCTCGGGTGAGAGGTCCACTACGTTGTTTCCACTATGCCACGCAATATGGTATCTTTGGGACTCGTTTTGGACCGAATGGGCTATCGAGGCACCACTAAAGGCCTCATGTGCCAACTCTTGTGCTTGGTTTGGGTTCGACCTTGCACGAGGGGATCTCGTGGCTTAAGCTAAGCGGTTGGAAGGCGACACCGCATATGTGGGCTATCGAATGAACGCATCAAGCTATGCAACGACTACGTCCATTGAGGGACTACATTATGCTATGAGCAAGCTACGGATTGAGACATCGCCTTACTCATGCTACACGTTGGTGCAACGCTAAGGTGCGCAATGGCCTTAGGCGGAATCAAGCACACGTGTTGGCACGAGGACTACGCCGTGGGCACGAGATTGACCCTCGGTGGCTTGTGGGCTTCGCATGACCAAGCGGCCTTCCAAGATGCATCTATTGAGGCATGCTAGACCCTACGACACTTTGAGATGCTATTAAAGACCCAACATACAATGTTGGCTTGTTGGCTAAGTTGAGGACCTTCGCTAGCACATTGTTGTGTGTCTAGGTGCCTTGATGACATAAACCTTAGTTGGGCGAGCACCTTGCTTGAAGTAAGCTCGGCGCTATGAAGCGACTTATGCCGTGCTTGGTGCACTCTAGGCGTCAGGCCTACTTGTGGCATCCGGGTGAAGACGAAGCTTCCTTGTGAAGTTGTTTTGCTTGACAAAGCATTGAGACCTAATGTTCAAACGGGTGAAATCATTAACACTCGATCTGTCAACGAGCTATGGCGGGCATAAACTTAGTGGAGTTTGAGCGCCACCCGGGCAAAAATTGATCCGCTGTGCCTCTAAAGGAGTCGGCCCGTGACACCTTGGCACGGCATGCTGCTGGCTTTGGCAGGGCTGCCTTAGCCGTGGCATGGCATGCTGCTGGCCTTGGCCTTGGCATGGCATGCGGCCGGTTTTGGCTGGGCTGCCTTGGCCTTGGCATGGCATGCTGCTGGCCTTGGCCTTGGCATGGCATGCTGCTGGCTTTGGCTGGGCTACCTTGGCCTTGGCATGCCATGCTGATGGCCTTGGCCTTGGTCTTGGCCTTGGCCTTGGCATGGCATGCTGGTGGCTTTGGCTGGGTTGCCTTGGCCGTGGCATGGCATGCTGCTGGCCTTGGCCTTGGCATGGCATGCTGCTGGCTTTGGCTGGGCTGCCTTGGCCGTGGCATGGCATGCTGTTGGCCTTGGCCTTGGCATGGCATGCTGCTGGCTTTGGTTGGGCTGCCTTGGCCCTGGCATGGAATGCTGCGGGCCTTGGCCTGGGCATTGCATGCGGCTGGCTTTGGCTGGGCTGCCTTGGCCTTGGCATGGCATGCAGCTAGCCTTGGCCTCGGCATGGCATGCTGCTAGCTTTGGCTGGGCTGCCTTGGCCGTGGCATGGCATGCTGCTGGCCTTGGCCTCGGCATGGCATGCTGCAGGCTTTGGCTGGGCAACCTTGCCCGTGGCATGGCATGCTGCTAGCCTTGGCCTTGGCATGGCATCGGCTGGCTTTGGTTGCGCTGCCTTGGCCGTGGCATGGCATGCTGCTGGCCTTGGCCTGGGCATGGCATGCTGCTGGCTTTGGCTAGGCAACCTTGGCCTTGGCATGGCATGCTGCTGGCCTTGCCCTCAGCATGACATGCTGCTGGCTTTGGCTGGGCTGCCTTTCCCGTGGCATGGCATGCTGCTGGCCTTGGCCTTGGCATGGCAGGCTGCTGGCTTTGGCTGGGCGGCCTTGGCCTTGGCTGGGAGGCCTTGGCCTTGGCATGGCATGCTGCTGGCTTTGGCTGGGCTGCGTTGGCCGTATGCTGCTGGCCTTGGCTGGGCGGCCTTGGCCTTGGCATGGCATGCTGCTGGCTTTGGCTGGGCTGCCTTCGCCGTGGCATGGCATGCTGCTGGCCTTGGCCTTGTGTCACGGGTTGCCTTGCAAGGCCAACTCCGTGACGTTTCGCTCGAGGTGGTGTGGCCATTTGAGTGCTCAAGAGTGGCCGTTGGAAGTGCCCCAACGTGGCCCAACATTGGCCCCAAGTAGCCCAAGTCATGTAGGCCACAAATAGCCATCAAACGGCAAGGCCGCAGCCCGTGCCAGTAGCCAAGCAGCGCTGGCAGCAGCAGCAAAATACAGCAGCAGCAGCCAGCAGTGGCAGCCAACAGTGCAGAACTTTGGCGCGTCGTTTCGGCAGTCAAACGAAGGAGATTTGGGCTGAAATTTTTACTGAAGATAGGTCTTAGGGGAAGTGTTTTCCCGACCAAGTTTCGTGATTTTTCGTTATTTGTGGAATTTATGGAAAATCATTATGACTCCTCGGACATGTATGATGTTTCGTCCTGCCAGATGAAAAAGGGCTTAACAAGCTACTATAAGGGGGTATGGTGTGCTACCTACCTACCTCCCCGCCCAAACTGGGCTTGAAGTGAGCAACCTTGGGGCAACTCAAGGGCGGGCTGTAGGCATCCAGAGGGGTGTCTAGAGTCTCCATGTGGGTTTGGGAGCGTCGTAGACGGTGCGAAGTTGTAGGCACTGCGCGACCCTCCCGGGTGAGAGGTCCTCTGCGTTGTTTCCATTATGCCACGCAATATGGTATCTTTCGGACTCGTTTTGGACCGAATGGGCTATCGAGGCACCACTAAAGGCCTCGTGTGCCAACTCTAGTGCTTGGTTTGGGTTCGACCTTGCACGAGAGGATCCCGTGGCCAAAGCTAAGCGGTTGGAAGGCGACACCGCATATGTGGGCTATCGAATGAAGGCATCAAGCTCAATGACTACGTCCATTGAGGGACTACATTATGCTACGAGCAAGCTACGGATTGAGACGTCGCCTTACTCGTGCTATACGTTGGTGCAACGCTAAGGTGCGCAATGGCCTTAGGCGGAATCCAGCACACGTGTTGGCATGAGGACTACGCCGTGGGCACGAGATTGGCCCTCGGTGGCTTGTGGGCTTCGCATGACCAAGTGGCCATCCAATATGCATCTATTGAGGCATGCTAGACCCTACGACACTTCGGGATGCTATTAAAGACCCAACATGCGACGTTGGCTGGTCGGCTAAGTTGAGGACCTTCGCTAGCACATTGTTGTGTGGCTAGGCGCCTTAATGACATAAACCTAAGTTAGGCGAGCACCTTGCTTGAAGTAAGCTTGGCGATATGAAGCGACTTATGTCGTGCTTGGTGCACTGGAGGCATCAGGCCTACTTGTGGCATCCGGGTGAAGACAGAGCTTCCTTGTGAAGTTGTTTTGCTTGACAAAGCATTGGGACCTAATGTTCAAACGGGTGAGATCATCAACACTCGATTTGTCAACGAGCTAAGGCGGGCTTAAACTTTGTGGAGTTTGAGCGCCACACGGGCAAAAATTGATCTGCGGCGCCTCTAAAGGAGTCGGCTCGTGACACCTTGGCATGGCATGCTGCTGGCTTTGGCTGGGCTGCCTTGGCCTTGGCATGGCATGCTGCTGGGCTTGGCCTTGGCATGGCATGCTGCTGGCTTTGGCTGGGCTGCCTTGGCCTTGGCATGCCATGCTGCTGGGCCTTGGCATGGCATGCTGTTGGCTTTGGCTGGGCTGCCTTGGCCATGGCAAGGCATGCTGTTGGCCTTGGCCTTGGCATGGCATGCTGCTGGCTTTGGCTGGGTTGCCTTGGCTGTGGCGTGGCATGCTACTGGCCTTGGCCTTGGCATGGCATGCTACTGGCCTTGGCATGGCATGCTGCTGCCCTAGGCCACGGTCCAAGCCGCCCAAGGCCGCGCCTGAGCCGCCCAAGGCCGCGCCCAGGCCGCCCAAGGCCGCGCCCGAGCCGCCCAAGGCCTCACCCAGGCCGCCCAAGGCCGCGGTCCAGGCCACCTAAGGCTGTGCCCAAGCGGCCCAAGGTCACACCCAGGCCGCCCAAGGCTACGCTCGAGCCGCCCAAGGCCGTGGCCGAGCCGCCCAAGGCCGCGGCTCAGGCCGCGGTCGAGCCGCGGTGCATGCCACCCAAGGCCACAGCCCAGGCCTTGCCCAACATGGGGCACACCTGCCACTGCCTTGCCCTGGGCAAGGGAGGTGCCCCCCCCCTCTTATAGTAGCTTGTTAAGCCTTTTTTAATCTGACAGGAGGAAACATTAACCATGCTCGAGAAGTCATAATGGAGGTTTTTTAAAAAGTAATGGTTTTTTGCCAAAACTTTCAACATGAAAGTTGTAGGAAATAATTTAATACACCATAAAAAAAAATTTAAAAAATATTTTGCCGCCGGAAATATTTTATTTTAATTTATTTCGATTTTAATACTTAAAAAATAATAAAAATTCATAAAAATGGTCAAAAAATTATGGAAAAATTCCAATAATTAAAGGATGAGGCACTAGTAATTATATAAATTATTAAATTATTTTTTTCATTTATTTTATTTTATTTTGATTTTTTTTGGCCAAAGAAGGGTTTTAAAAATTTGAAAAACTCAAGAAAAATTGCAAAAAAATAGGGAATGACATTTAAAATTGATTGTAGTGCATTTTTAATTGTGTTGCGTGGTTTGGGTAAGATTATAAAAGAATCATGTTCAAAAAGAGCGATCAAGGCGGTGGCATGCCATGGCCTTGGCCTTCGCCTTTGTCCGCGGCCTTCGCCTTCGCCATGCCTTGCACAGGGACTTGGCCTTGCCCACTGCCTTGGCCTTGGCCTTGGCATGGCATGCTCGTCGAGGCCGTGGCATGCCTTGCAGCTAGCCAAGGCCGTGGCATGGCATGCTCGCCCAGCTTGTGGCATGCCATGTCGCTGGCCAAGGCCTTGGCATGTCATGCTGGCCCAAGGCATTGGCAAGGCATGCCGGCCAAGGCATTCGCATGGCATGCTTGCTAAGACCACGGCATGGCATGACATGCTTGCGAAGGCCACGACAGCGCATGCTGCTGGCCAAGCCAGTGGCACCGGCGTGCTGCTGGCCAAGCCAGTGGGACCGGCGTGCTGCTGGCCAAGGCCTTGGCATGGCATGCTGGCCAAGGCTGAGGCAATGCATGCTACAGGCCGAGGCCGTGGCAACGCAAGCCGGCCTATGCCGTGGCATGGCATGCTCGCCCAGCCCCATGCTGCTGGCCAACTCCTTGGCATGGCATGCGTGGCAAAGGCTGTGGCACGCTGGGCAATGCCTTGGGATGGCATGCCGGCCGAGGCCGTGGCAGGGCATGCTCGCCGAGGCCGTGGCATGCCTTGCAGCTAGCCAAGGCCGTGGCATGGCATGCTCGCCCAGCCCGTGGCGTGCCATGCTCGCCCAGCCTGTGGCATGCCATGTCGCTGGCCAAGGCCTTGACATGGCATGCTGGCCCAAGGCATTGGCATGGCATGCCGGCCACGGCATTCGCATGGCATGCTTGCTAAGGCCACGGCATGGCATGGCATGCTTGTGAAGGCCACGACAGCGCATGCTGCTGGCCAAGCCAGTGGCACCGGCGTGCTGCTGGCCAAGGCCATGGCATGGCATGCCGGCTGGGGCATTGGAATGGCATGCTGGCCGAGGCCGAGGCATTACATGCTGCAGGTCGAGGCCGTGGCAACGCACGCCGGCCTATGCCGTGGCATGGCATGCTCGCCCAGTCCGCGGCATGCCATGCTGCTGGCCAACTCCTTAGCATGGCGTGCGTGGCAAAGGCTGTGGCACGCTAGGCAACGCCTTGGGATGGCATGCCGGCCGAGGCCGTGGCAGGCCATGCCCATCTCGCCTTGCTGGGCAACGCTGTGGCGTGGCATGCTGGCCAAGGACGTGCCAGGGTGTCACGGGTTGCCTTGTAAGGCTAACTCCGTGACGTTTCGCTCGCAGTGGTGTGGCCATATGAGTGCTCAAGAGTGGCCATTGGAAGTGCCCCAACGTGGCCTAACATTGGCCCCAAGTAGCCCAAGGCATGTATGCCACCAATAGCCAACACAAGACAAAGCCGTAGCCCATATAAGTCATTATGACTCCTCAGACATGTATGATGTTTCCTTCTTCCAGATGAAAAAGGGCTTAACAAGCTATTATAAGGGGGTATGGTGTGCTGCCTACCAACCTCCCCGTCCAAACTGGACTCGAAGTGAGCAACCTTGGGGCAACTCAAGGGCGGGCTGTAGGCATCCAGAGGGGTGTCTAGAGTCTCCATGTGGGTTTGGGAGCCCCGTGGACGGTGCAAAGATGTAGGCACTGCGCGTCTCTCCTGGGTGAGAGGTCCACTACGTTGTTTCCACTATGCCACGCAATATGGTATCTTTGGGACTCGTTTTGGACCGAATGGGCTATCGAGGCACCACTAGAGGCCTCGTGTGCCAACTCTAGTGCTTGGTTTGGGTTCGACCTTGCACGAGGGGATCCCGTGGCTTAAGCTAAGCGGTTGGAAGGCGACACCGCATATGTGGGCTATCGAATGAAGGCATCAAGCTATGCAACGACTACGTCCATTGAGGGACTACATTATGCTACGAGCAAGCTACGGATTGAGACATCGCCTTACTCATGCTACACGTTGGTGCAACGCTAAGGTGCGCAATGGCCTTAGGCGGAATCTAGCACGCGTGTTGGCACGAGGACTATGTCGTCGGCATGAGATTGGCCCTCGGTGGCTTGTGGACTTCGCATGACGAAGCGGCCATTCAATATGCATCTATTGAGGCGTGCTAGACCCTGCGACACTTCGAGACGCTGTTAAAGACCCAACCGGCAACGTTGGCTTGTCGGCTAAGTTGAGGACCTTCGCTAGCACATTGTTGTGTGGCTAGGCGCCTTGATGACATGAACCTATGTTGGGCGAGCACCTCGCTTGAAGTAAGCTTGGCGCTATGAAGCGACTTATGCCGTGCTTGGTGCACTTGAGGCGTCAGGCCTACTTGTGGCATCCGGGTGAAGACGGAGCTTCCTTGTGAAGTTGTTTTGCTTGACAAAGCATTGGGACCTAATGTTCAAACGGGTGAGATCATCAACACTCGATTTGTCAACGAGCAATGGCGGGCTTAAACTTGGTGGAGTTTGAGCGCCACACAGGCAAAAATTGATCCGCTGCGCCTCTAAAGGAGTCGGCTTGTGACAGTTGGTATCAGAGCTTGATCACTCATTTGGGGTGAGTTCGATCTAGAGCGGACATGCAGCTATCTTGTTATATCATTCTTCCGTGGACCCCGATGCAGTTGTTTGAAGGAGTATGCATGAAACTCATCCTGGGGGACGTGCTTGACATCCTAGACTCTAAACAAGACCGCCGTTGGTTTTCTAGTCAGGTTTGAACTATGGGAGCTGATTGGTGATGTCTTGGGGTATCCGTTCCTATTGTGCTATTCTTTAGCGATGCCTTGAATGCAGCAACCGTTCTCGAGGGTGCGAATTGAGCAGCATTGTGGCATCTAGTGTTTCCTTGCTAACTTGGTGTTTCCCTCTCACTTTGTGAACTTGGTGAGCATTTCTACACTGTGGGCACACTGTGGCGCGAGTAAGCTACATCTGTGGACAGGTTGCTTCGTAACCAGCAGGGTTGGCATAATTGTGTTACTTTGTTGGCTACATGGGGATTTCCACCCGTAGTTTGGACTTGTGGAATGCTTGTATCAGATTGTGGGCATGTGATCTTCAGCTATTGAGCCTTAGAGACGGGTTTTCGTTGGCAGCCGTGCACGTGCTATGGGATTATCACTGGTTCGCTTCAGGGGGCCTATGTTTCGACCGTTCGGGGTGGCATTTGCGACTTGTGCTTGTCAGTGGTTTTGCATCTTCAGACGCATGGTTGTTGACTTCTTAGAGGGTTCGTTCGGAAAAATTTCAAGACAAAATTTGAGTTCTTGACTCCCGTGTGCAGAGGCACCGAGTGTACATGCTTGCTAGAGAGCGGGGTGATGGGTGAAATCATCGTTGTTGGAGGACAACCATGTAGCGGGATTGTAAAGTCAAGACATGAGTTTGGTGCCAGGATCAGCGCACCGTTTTGAGCAGCTTCGTTGAAATGGCTAGTTTTGTGGGTGGTAGGAGCGGCGAGCCTTTGAAAGGCGAAATCATTGAGCTTGAGGAGATAGCTGACTCGGGTGAAGGCAGTGGCCGAGGCACTGGGCAGCATGAGTTAAATTCTAGCCAGAAGACATAAGTAGAGCCAGAGGGCTTGCCAGAGGGCATAAGCATGAGATTCAGCCGATGGGCTACACTTTGCCAGAGGGCACGAGTTTGAGTTAAGCCAGAGGGCTTCATTTTGCTAGAGAGCAACAACCAGAGGGCATGAGTTTGAGTTAAGCCAGAGGGCTTCATCTTGCTAGAGAGCATGAGAAAATTTGAGTTTGCAAAGAATGCATTAGCCAGAGGGCTACAACTTGCCAGAGGGCTTCAGTTAGAGTGATTCGAAGTTTGAGTTTGCCCGAGGGCAACAGCCAAGAGGGCTTCAGAGACTGAGTTTGCCAGAGGGCAACAGCCAGAAGGCTTCAGAGACATGAGCTTGCTAATGAGCAGCAGCTAGAGGGCTTTTGTTTCGCCAGAGGGCACAGTATAGAGATAGTTCAGTGTATTGAAGATATCAGCCAGAGAGGGCTTTGAGCTTGCCAGAGGGCATTGTTGAATCATTTTGAGGAGCAATTGATGATTTGCATTGAGTCGACGAGGACGTCGACAACTCGAGTGGAGGAGGAAGTCGCGATGCGACAACCCACTGTGAGTTTGCTCAGAGGAGTTTGAGCATTGCTCGGAGGAGCATTGGCAGAGAGGCCATTTTGAGTTTGCTCGGAGGAGCATTGGCAGAGAGGCCATTCGAGAAGATTGCTCGGAGGAGCATTACTCGGAGGAGCATTGGCAGAGAGACCATTTTGAGTCAGCTCAGAGGAGCTTGAGTTTAGAGGAACATCGTCCGGAGGAGTCAGCTCAGAGGAGCATGAGTTAGCTCAGAGGAGCTTGAGTTTGCAGAGGAGTTTGCTCGGAGGAGCATTGGCAGAGGCCATTTGAGAAGAGGGCTTGGCATTTCAAGAGTATTGGCAAAGGGCAGAGTTTAGAGGCGGTCAGAGGAGCTTTGGCAGAGGCCATTTGAGAAGTCACCAGCAGAGGGTACAACCAGTAGAGGGTGCAACAAGTGGAGTGCAGTTCAGCTGGGTTTGAGTAGAGAACAATGAGGGGAGCTTGGCAAAGAGAGTTAGACGTTGAAGGTAGGCCATCAACACAGAGGTGTTGGACTCATCAGAGGAGCCGGTACACGCACTGCAGCATCAGCTTTGTGCTACATCAACGAGGACGTTGATGGTTGAAGTGGAGGAGAGTGTCACGGGTTGCCTTGCAAGGCTAACTCCGTGACGTTTCGCTCGCAGTGGTGTGGCCATATGAGTGCTCAAGAGTGGCCATTGGAAGTGCCCCAATGTGGCCTAACATTGGCCCCAAGTAGCCCAAGGAATGTATGCCACCAATAGCAAACACAAGACAAAGTCGTAGCCCATATAAGTCATTATGACTCCTCAGACATGTATGATGTTTCCTTCTTCCAGATGAAAAAGGGCTTAACAAGCTATTATAAGGGGGTATGGTGTGCTGCCTACCAACCTCCCCGTCCAAACTGGACTCGAAGTGAGCAACCTTGGGGCAACTCAAGGGCGGGCTGTAGGCATCCAGAGGGGTGTCTAGAGTCTCCATGTGGGTTTGGGAGCCCCGTGGACGGTGCGAAGATGTAGGCACTGCGCGTCTCTCCTGGGTGAGAGGTCCACTACGTTGTTTCCACTATGCCACGCAATATGGTATCTTTGGGACTCGTTTTGGACCGAATGGGCTATCGAGGCACCACTAGAGGCCTCGTGTGCCAACTCTAGTGCTTGGTTTGGGTTCGACCTTGCACGAGCGGATCCCGTGGCTTAAACTAAGCGGTTGGAAGGCGACACCGCATATGTGGGCTATCGAATGAAGGCATCAAGCTATGCAACGACTACGTCCATTGAGGGACTACATTATGCTACGAGCAAGCTACGGATTGAGACATCGCCTTACTCATGCTACACGTTGGTGCAACGCTAAGGTACGCAATGGCCTTAGGCGGAATCTAGCACGCGTGTTGGCACGAGGACTACGTCGTGGGCACGAGATTGGCCCTCGGTGGCTTGTGGGCTTCGCATGACCAAGCGGCCACTTAATATGCATCTATTGAGGCATGCTAGACCCTGCGACACTTTGAGACGCTGTTAAAGACCCAACCAGCAACGTTGGCTTGTCGGTTAAGTTGAGGACCTTCGCTAGCACATTGTTGTGTTGCTAGGTGCCTTGATGACATGAACCTATGTTGGGCGAGCACCTCGCTTAAAGTAAGCTTGGCGCTATGAAGCGACTTGTGCCGTGCTTGGTGCACTTGAGGCATCAGGCCTACTTGTGGCATCCGGGTGAAGACGAAGCTTCCTTGTGAAGTTGTTTTGCTTGACAAAGCATTGGGACCTAATGTTCAAACGGGTGAGATCATCAACACTCGATTTGTCAACGAGCAATGGCGGGCTTAAACTTGGTGGAGTTTGGGCGCCACACAGGCAAAAATTGATCCGCTGCGCCTCTAAAGGAGTCGGCCTGTGACACAGGGCCAAGGCCGTGGCATGGCATGCCGGTCGTGGCATGCAGGGCAACGCCGTGGCTCTGCATGCCAGCCTTCTTGGCATGCTGGGCATCGCAGCGGCAAGGCATGCTGGCCAACGCTGTGGCACGGCGTGCTGCACAAGGCGGTGCCATGGCATGGCATGCTGACCAAGACAGTGCCATGGCATGCTGGGCAACGTCGTGGCAAGGCATGCGGGACGAGGCCGTGGCATGGCATGCTGGGCCATGCCGTGGCTTGCCATGCCGCCACGGCCGTGGCAAGCCGGGCAACGGGCCGGCATGGCACGCTGGCCGTGGCAGTGGCACGACACGCTGGCCAAGGTAGTGGCATGGCATGTTGGCCAAGGCTAAGGCATGGCACGTTGGGCAACGCTGTGGCATGGCATGCTGGCCGAGGCTGTGGCATGGGACGCTGGCCGAGGCCCTGGCATGGCATGCGGGTCGAGGCCGTGGCATGGCATGTTGGCCAAGGCTAAGGCATGGCATGCTGGGCAACGCTGTGGCAAGGCATGCGGGACAAGGCCGTGGCAAGGCATGCGGGACGAGGTCGTGGCATGGCATGTTGGCCAAGGCTGAGGCATGGCACGCCGGGCAATGCGGTGGCAAGGCATGCGGGCCGAGGCCGTGGGATGGCATGCTGGCGAGGCCGTGGCATGGCATGTTGAGCAACACCGTGGCAAGGCATGCAGGCCGAGGCCGTGGCATGCTATTCGGGCCGAGGCCGTGCCATAGTATGTTGGGCAACGCCGTGCCAAGGCATGTAGGCCGAGGCCGTGGCATGGCATGCTGGCGAGGCCGTGGCATGGCATGTTGGGCAACGCCGTAGCATGGCATACGGGCCGAGGCCGTGGCATGGCATTCCGGCCTTGGCATGCTGGGCAACGCAGTGGCATGGCATGCGAGCCGAGGCCGTGG
>NW_021027400.1:1134296-1139296 GCF_004153795.1 Camellia sinensis
AAGGCCGTGGCAAGGCATGCTGATGGCCAAGGCCGTGGCATGGCATGCCATGCTGCTGGACGAGGCCGTCGCAAGGCATGCTGAGGGCCAAGGCGTTGGCGTGGCATGCTGCTGCCCAAGGCTTGGGCTTTCCATGCTACTGGCAAAGGCTTTGGCATCGCATGTTGCTGGCCAAGGCTGCCGCATGGCATGGCATGGCATGCTGCTGGCCAAGGACTCGGCATGGCATGCTGCTGCTGGCCAAGGCCGTGGCATGGCGTGCTACTGGCCAAGGCCATGGCATGACATGTTAGCCAAGGTCGGGGCACAGCATGCCATGCCACGGCCAAAGCGGCCCAGCCCAAGCCAGCAGCATGCCATGCCAAGGTCAAGGCTAGCAGCATGCCATGTCACGGCAAAGGCAGCCCTGTCAAAGCCAGCAGCCTGCCATGCGAAGGCCAAGGCCAACAGCAAGCCATGCCAAGGCCAGGGCCAGCAGCATGCCATGCCAAGGCCAAGGCAACCCTGCCAAAGCTGGCGGCATGCCATGCCAAGGCCAAGGCCAGCTACATGCCATGTCACGGCAAACGCAGCTCAGCCAAAACCAGTAGCATGCCATGCCAAGGGCCAAGGCCAGTAGCATGCCATGCCACGGCCAAGGCATCCCAGCCAAAGCCAGCAGCATGCCATGCCAAGGCCAAGGCCAGCAGCATGCCATGCCAGGGCCAAGGCAGCCCAGCCAAAGCCAGCAGCATGCCATGCCAAGCCCAAGGCCAAGGCCAGCCGCATGCCATGCCAAGGCCAAGGCAGCCCATCCCAAGCCAGCAGCATGCCATGCCAAGGCCAAGGCAGCCCAGCCAAAGCCAACGGCATGCCATGCCAAGGCTAAGGCCAGCAGCATGCCATGCCACGACAAGCGCAGCCCAGCCAAAACCAGCAGCATGCCATGCCAAGGGCCAAGGCCAGTAGCATGCCATGCCACGGCCAAGGCAGCCCAGCCATAGCCGGCAACATGCCAAGCCAAGGCCAAGGCCAGCAGCATACCATGCCAAGGCCAAGGCAGCCCAGCCCATGCCAGCAACATACCATGGGAAGGCCAAGGCCAGCAGCATGCCATGCCACGACCAAGGCAGCCCAGCCAAAACCAGCAGCATGCCATGCCAAGGCCAAGGCCAGTAGCATGCCATACCACGGCCAAGGTAGCCCAGCCCAAGCCAGAAGCATGCCATGCAAAGGCCAAGGTCGGCAGCATGCCATGCCACGGCCAAGGCAGCCCAGCCAAAGCCAGCAGCATGCCATTTAAAGGCCAAGGCCAGCAGCATGCCATGCCAAGGCCTAGGCAGCCCAGCCAAAGCCAGCAGCATGCCATGCCAAGGCCATGGCCAGCAGCATGCCATGCCAGGGCCAAGGCAGCCCAGCCCAAGCCAAGAGCATGCCATGCCAAGGCCAAGGCCAGCTGCATGCCATGCCAAGGCCAAGGCAGCCCAGCCAAAGCCAGCAGCATGCCATGCCAAGGCCACGGCAGCCCAGCCCAAGCCAGCAGCATGCCATGCCAAGGCCAAGGCCCGCAGCATGCCATGCCATGGCCAAGGCAGCCCAGCCAAAGCCAGCAGTATGTCATGCCAAGGCCAAGGCCTACAGCATGCCATGCCAAGGCCAAGGCAGCCTAGCACAAGCCAGCAGCATGCCATCCCAAGGCCAAGGCCAGCAGCATGCCATGCCATGGCCAAGGCAGCCCAGCCGAAGCCAGCAGCATGCCATGCCAAGGCCAAGGCCTGTAGCATGCCATGCCATGGCCAAGGCAACCCAGCCAAAGCAAGCAGCATGCCATGCCAAGGCCAAGGCCAGCAGCATGCCATGCCAAGGCCAAGGCAGTCCAGCCCAAGCCAGCAGCATTTCATGCCAAGGCCAAGGCCAGCTGCGTGCCATGCCACGGCAAAAGCAGCGCTGTCAAAGCCAACAGCATGCCATGCCAAGGCCTAGGCCAGCAGCTTGCCATGCAAAGGCAAAGGCAGCCTAGCCAACGCCAGCGGCATGCCATGCCAAGGCCAAGGCGAGCAGCATGCCATGCAACGGCAAAGGCAGCCCAGCCAAAGACAACAGCATGCCATGCCAAGGGCCAAGGCCAGCAGCATGCCATGCCACGGCCAAGGCAGCCCCGCTAAAGCCAGCAGCATGCCATGCCAAGGCCAAGGCCAATAGCATGCCATGCAAAGACCAAGGCAGCCCAGCCCAAGCCTGCAGCATGCCATGCCAGCGCCAAGGCCAGCTCCATTCCATTCCAGGGCCACAGCTAGCAGCATGCCATGCCAAGGCGAAGGCAGCCCAGCCCAAGCCAGTAGCATGCCATGCCAAGGCCAAGGCCGGCAGCATGCCATGCCACGACCAAGGCAGCCCAGCGAAAGCCAGCAGCATATCATGCCAAGGCCAAGGCCAGGAGCATGCCATGCCAAGGCCAAGGCAGCCCAGCACAAGCAAGCAGCATGCCATGCCAAGGCCAAGGCAGCCCAGCACAAGCCAGCAGCATGCCATGCCAAGGCCAAGGCAGCCCAGCACAAGCCAGCAGCATGCCATGCCAAGGCCAAGGCCAGCAGCATGGCATGCCACGGCCAAGGCAGCCCAGCCAAAGCCAGCAGCATGCCATGCCAATGCCAAGCCTAGCAGCATGCCATGCCACAGGCAAGGCAGCCCAGCCAAAGCCAGCAGCATGCCATGCCATGGGCCAAGGCCAGCAGCATGCCATGCCACGGTCGAGGCAGCCCAGCATGCCATTCCAAGGGCAAGGCCAGCAGCATGCCATGCCAAGGCCAAGGCAGCCCGGCCAAGGCCAAGGCAGCCCAGCCCAAGCCAGCAGCATGCCAAGCCATGGCAAAGGCAGCGCAGCCAAAGCCAACAACATGCCATGCCAAGGCCAAGGCCAGCAGCCTGCCATGCCACGACCAAGGAAGCCCAGCCCAAGCCAGCAGCATGCCATGCGAAGGCCAAGGCCAGCAGCATGCCATGCCACGGCAAAGGCAGCCCAGCCAAAGCCAGCAGCATGCCATGTCAAGGGCAAGGCAGCCCAGCCAAAGCCAGCAACATGCCATGCCAAGGCCAAGGCAGCCCAGCCCAAGCCAGCAACATGCCATGCCAAGGCCAAGGCCAGCAGCATGCCATGGCAAGGCCAAGGCCTACAGCATTCCATGCCACGACAAAGGCAGCCCAGCCAAAGCCAGCAGCATGCCACGCCACGCAAGGCAGCCCAGCCCAAGCCAGCAGCATGCCATGCCAAGGGCCAAGACAGCGCAGCCAAAGCCAGCAGCATGCCATGCCAAGGCCAAGGCCAGCAACATGCCATGCCAAGGCCAAAGCCAGCAGCATGCCATGCCAAGGACAAGGCCAGCAGCATGCCATGCCACGTTCAAAGCCAGCAGCATGCCATGGCCAAGGCAACCCAGCCAAAGCCAGCAGCATGCCATGCCATGCCAAGGCCAAGGCCAGCAGCATGCCATGCCAAGGCCATGGCCAGCAATATGCCATGCCATGGCCAAGGCAGCCCAGCCAAAGCCAGCAGCCTGCCATGCCAAGGCCAAGGCAGCCCATCCAAAGCCAGCAACATGCCATGCCAAGGCCAAGGCCAGCCGCACGCCATGCCAAGGCCAACGCAGCCCAGCCAAGGCCAGCGGAAAGCCGTGCCATGGCCAAGGCCAGCCGCATGTCTTGCCACAGCCTCGTCCCGCAGCGTGGCGTGGCATGGCCTTGGCCTAGAACATCGCATGCCACGCCCTTGGCAAGAAATCCTGTCCCTCGTGTAATTGCCATTTGGTTTGGCTCTGACTTACGCATAAGTTGCCCTGCGAAATGCATGTCCCTCGGGTAATAGCCATTTGGTTGCCTTTGACTTGCGAACAAATTGCTAGTGCTGTCCCAGTGGAAGCTTGTTGCGAAAAGTATGTCACTCGGAAGTTGCCTGTTGCGTTGGTTATTTGCATTCGAGCTATCCGATGCTTGCTCGGTTTCTCTAAGAGTTTTTGCACACTCGTCGGTTTTTTTAATTATTTATTTACTTATAAAAATTATAATAAAATAAATAAAAAATAATTAAAAAAATTACTATAATTACTAGTGCCTCATCTTATAATTGTTGGAATTTTTCTAGAATTTTTTGACTATTTTTAGTAATTTTTATTATTTTTTAAGTATTAAAATTGAAATAAATTAAAATAAAATATTCTGGTGACCAAATATTTTTTTTAAATTTTTTTATGGTGTCTTTAATTAGTTCCATCAACTTTGATGTTGAAAATTCTTGCAAAAAAACGTTACTTTTTAAAAAAACCTCATTATGACTCCTCGATCATAGGTGATGTTTCCTCCTGCCAGATGAAAAAGGGATTAACAAGCGACTATAAGGATGGGGCTCCTCCCTTAAGGCTGGCCAGCATGGCCAGGCCATAGGCCACGCCTATGCCTAGGTGGGCGCTTGGCACATGCCATCGCTTGGCTTGTGGCATCGAAACTACATAGCCAAGCACGGGATATGTCGAGTGGCGGCCCGCGGTGGTGCCGGTGGCACGTCGGCCTAGGCCAGCAAGCCATGGCACAGCCTTGGCCAGCAACATGGCATGCCAAAGCCTTGGCCAGCAGCATGCCATGCCCCGGCCTTGGCAAGCATGTCATGCCATGGCCGTGGCCAGCAGCATGCCATGCCACGGCCTTGGCCAGCTTGTCATGCCACGGCCTTGGCCAACAGCATGCCATGCCACAGCCTTGGCCAGCAACATGGCATGCCAAAGCCTTGGCCAGCAGCATGCCATGCCCCGGCCTTGGCAAGCTTGTCATGCCACGGCCTTGGCCAGCAGCGTGCCATGCCCCGGCCTTGGCCAGCATGTCATGCTACAGACTTGGCCAGCAGCATGCCAGGGCACGGCCTTGGCCAGCAGCGTGCCATGCCCCGGCCTTGGCCAGCATGTCATGCCACGGCCTTGGCCAGCAGCATGTCATGCCACGGCTTTGGCTAGCAGCATGTCATGCCCGGCCTT
>NW_021027400.1:1149296-1179296 GCF_004153795.1 Camellia sinensis
ATGCCACGCCACGACCTCGGCCCGCATGCCATGCCACGGCCTCGGCCCGCATGTCTTGCCACGGCGTTGCCCAACATGCCATGCCACGGCCTCGGCCCGCATGCCTTGCCATGGCGTTGCCCAACATGCCATGCCATGGCCTCGGCCCGCATGCCATGCCACGGGCTCGACCCGCATGCCATGCCACGGCCTCGGCCCACATGCCTTGCCACCGCGTTGCCCAGCATGCCAAGGCCAGAAAGCCATGCCACGGCCTCGCCCCGCATGCCATGCCACGAGCTCGGCCCGCGTGCCATGCCACAGCCTCGGCCTGCCTGACATGCCACAGCCTCGGCCCGCATGACATGCCACGGCCTCGGCCCGCATGCCTTGCCAAGGCGTTGCCCAACATGCCATGCCACGGCCTCGGCCAGCATGACATGCCACGGCCTCGGCCCGCATGCCATGCAAGGGCCTCGGCCCCCATGTCTTGCCACAGCATTGCCCAACTTGCCATGCCACGGCCTCGGCCCGCATGCCATGCCATGCCACGGCCCGCATGTCTTGCCACGGCGTCGCCAAGCATGCCATGCCACAAGCTGGTGGAGATAGGCCCAGAGAGGTTGATCTCTGTCGTTTCACTAGCTAGTGTGGGTTTGATTGCTATGACATTGATTTTGGTTGGGGAAAGCCCAGTTGGGTTGCTTCTGTGTCTAAGTTTGTGGAACTGGTTTTCTTGTTGGATAACAAATGTGGAGATGGAATTGAAACGTGGGTGACATTGAATGAAGAAGACATGATTGAATTCGAACGCCATTATCAAGATTTGTGCAAGCTCTCACCAGTCAAAATCTGCAGTAAATTATAGAGTAATTGTGCTTCTCAATGATCATCACTGGTTTATTCCACTAGTAGACTACTTGGACACATGTATTTTCCAGTTTTATTTTAGAAATCTTGATTGTGCATGATATTATCTGATTTTTATGCACCTCAATCTATGCTTTTCTTTTCTTTTCTTCTCTTTTCTTTTTCTTTCTATGGCAAATAAATTTTAAGAATTGAAAGATAGGAAGAGAATACAGAGAGACAGAAAGCTTGTTATACATACCTTTTTTTAAATTTTTTACAACTTCTCCATTTATAAGCAAATTATAAAAATTTTAGTCTCACATAATTTAAAACTTTTTAGTGAATTTCGGACTCTACAACCGAATTCAAATACATTTAGAAAATCAGTACTCTATGGATGTAGCTGATTAAAAGTTACATATCACTAAACCAGTGATGAGTGAAAGACTCTTGTCATGCTTTCAATTTCTTTTCTTTTGGCATCTTTATGGTGAGATGAGCTTCAATCCAACTCTTTATTGATTTGAAACCACACCCACTTTGATAAGTTGCAGTCTTCCTCTATATGACAAAAAACTGGTGGACCATCTCTGAATTATGATGTGATATTTTCTTTTAATTGTTGACAATCATTAGACCATTGCACTTTATTCAAGGTTGGTGTGGTTACCTCTTTCAAGAGAATCTCAGTTGTTGTTAATAATCCCTTTCTGCTAAAGTTTGTTGGTATAAATAGGTTATGAAACTACTAAATTTGTGGACTCATAGGAAGGGTGCCCTGCACATTTTGGTGCATTTGCAAGTTGCAGCTATGATGGTTTAGTTTTGGTAGTGCAAACATAAAAACTGTAATAACAAACCTGTTTTCTTCATTGTGTTTGAAGTTTTATTTCGCACTTTTCTTTTCCTTTTTTGATACTAATTCTTGTTGGGTTGCAAGGCCAACCCACCTGAACTATCATAAATCAAACACACAATAATGGACATAAGATTTACGTGGTTCGGCCTCAATGCCTACATCCACGGAGAGAACTAGAGATTTTCACTAAAACAAATAGAGATTACACAGAGGAGGAGACACTCTCACTCAACTCAAACACTCTCTACTGCCTTACACACTCTGGTTTTGCTCTCATTCACATAGAGATATACACTCTCTTATAAATCACTTGTGTTATTCCTTTCTTGTATATTTTTTCCTCTTGCAAGTTAACTCAAATATATAGAGGAAGTTGAAGACAACATCCCATAGCTTTCCCACGTGAAGGTATGGCTTGCTACCTCCCTATCAACCTCTCTAGGCCTATCTCCACCAATCTCATTACTTTTTAAAAAAACCCCATTATGACTCCTCAAGCATGGTCGATGTTTCCTCCTGCCAGATTGAAAAGGGCTTAACAGGCTACTATAAGGGGGGGCACCTCCCTTGCCCAGGGCAAGGCAGTGGGAGGTACGCCCCATGTTGGACGCGGCTTGGGCTGCGGCCTTGGGTGGCATGCACCGCGGCTCGGCCGCGGCCTTGGGCGGCTCGGCCGCGGCCTTGGGTGGCTTGGACTGCGGCTCGACTGTGGCCTTGGGCGCGGCCTTGGGCATCATGGCATGGCATGCGCGCGGGCGTGGGCGGCCTGGCATGCGCGCGGCCTGGGCAGCACAGCATGGCATGCACGCGGCGTGGGCGGCCTGGAATGCGCGCGGCCTGGGCAGCACCACATGGCATGCGCGCAGCATGGAGGGCCTGGCATGCGCGTGGCGTGGGCCGGTTGGCATACGCGCGGCCTGGACAGCATCGCATGGCATGCGCGCGGCGTGGGGGGCCTGGCATGCGCGCGGCCATGCCAAGGCCAACGCAGCCCAGCCCAAGCTAGCAGCATGCCATGCCAAGGCCAAGGCAGCACAGCCCAAGCCAGCAGCATGCCATGCCAAGGGCAAGGCCAGCAACATGCCATGCCACGACCAAGGCAGCCAAGCCAAAGCCAACAGCATGCCATGCCAGGCACTAAGGCCAGTAGCATGCCAAGCCACGGCCAAGGCAGCCCAGACAAAGCCAGCAGCAGGCCATGCCAAGGCCAAGGCTAGCAGCATGCCATGCCACGGCCAAGGCAGATAGCCAAAGCCAGCAGCATCCCATGCCAAGGCCAAGGCCAGCAGCATGCCATGCCAAGGTCAAGGCAGCCCATCCCAAGCCAGCATCTTGCCATGCCAAGGCCAAGGCCAGCAGCATGCCATGCCACTGCGAAGGCAGCCCAGCCAAAGCCAACAGCATGCCATGCCAAGGCCAAGGCCAGCAGCAGGCCATGCCAAGGCAGCCAAGCCAAAGCCAACAGTATGCCACGCCAAGGCCAAGGCCAGCAGCATGCCATGCCAAGGCCAAGGCAGCCCAGCCCAAGCGAGCAGCATGCCATGCCAAGGGCAAGGCCAGCAGCATGCCATGCCATGGCCAAGGCAGCCAAGCCAAAGCCAACAGTATGCCACGCCAAGGCCAAGGCCAGCAGCATGCCATGCCAAGGCCAAGGCAGCCCAGCCCAAGCGAGCAGCATGCCATGCCAAGGGCAAGGCCAGCAGCATGCCATGCCATGGCCAAGGCAGCCCAGCCCAAGCCAGCAGCATGCCATGCCAAGGCCATGGACAGCAACATGCCATGCCACGACCAAGGCAGCCAAGCCAAAGCCAACAGCATGCCATGCCAAGCACCAAGGCCAGCAACATGCCAAGCCATGGCCAAGGCAGGCCAGGCAAAGCCAGCAGCATGCCATGCCAAGGCCAAGGCGAGCAGCATGCCATGCCACGGCCAAGGCAGACCAGCCAAAGCCAGCAGCATCCCATGCCAAGGCCAAGGCCAGCAGCATGCCATGCCAAGGTCAAGGCAGCCCAGCCCAAGCCAGCATCTTGCCATGCCATGGCCAAGGCCAGCAGCATGCCATGCCACTGCCAAGGCAGCCCAGCCAAAGCCAGCCGCATGCCATGCCAAGGCCAAGGCCAGCAGCATGCCATGCCACGGCCAAGGCAGCCCAGCCAAAGCAAACAGCATGCCAGGCCAACGCCAAGGCCAGCAGCATGCCATGCCACGGCCTAGGCAGCCCAGCCAAAGCCAGCAGCATGCCACGCCAAGGCCAAGGCCAGCAGCATGCCATGCCAAGGCCAAGGCCAGCTGCGTGCCATGCCAAGGTCAAGGTAGCCCAGCCCAAACCAGCAGCATGCCATGCCAAGGCCAAGGCAGCCCAGCCCAAGCCAGCAGCATGCCATGCCAAGGCCAAGGCCGGCAGCATTCCATGCCACGGCCAAGGCAGCCCAGCGAAAGCCAGCAGCATGCCCTGCCAAGGCCAAGGCAGCCCAGCCCATGCAAGCAGCATGCCTTGCCAAGGCCAAGGCCAGCAGCTGGCCATGCCAAGGCCAAGGCAGCTGTAATGACCCCAAAACGCATATAGAAAGTCATCCTTATTTAATTAGGGTTTAATGTGTTTTAATTCAACTATATCTATCGGAATTAAAGAATTATCTGCTGAGTTATGGCGATCTTTATTGTATCGGCTTGGAATTTTTTTTTACCCTCCGCTCGAGCATGGGCTCATTTTTGACATTCTTAATAGTGTATTTGGAATGTTCTTACCTTATTTTGGGTTATTGTTTGAGGTGGTGGTATGATGGTAAAGTAAGATTGGACCAACGAATTTAATTCGAATAGTTAATCTACGATCTGCCGTCATTCATTTGTCCTTTCCTTTTTCCACACTTTGAATTTGAATGTGAGGTTAGAACGATTGCATGGCATGCCACGGCCAAGGTAGCCCAGCCAAAGCAAGCACCATGCCATGCCAAGGCCAAGGCCAAGGCCAACAGCATGCCATGCCAAGGCCAAGACCAAGGCAGCCCAGCACAAGCCAGCAGCATGCCATGCCAAGGCCAAAGCCAGCAGCATGGCATGCCACGGCCTAGGCAGCGCAGCCAAATCCAGCTGCATGCCATGCCAAGGTCAAGGCCAGCAGCAAGCCATGGCAAGGCCAAGGCAGCCCAGCCCAAGCCAGCAGCATGCCATGCAAAGGCAAAGGCCAGCAGCATGCCATGCCAAGGCCAAGGCAGCCCAGCCCAAGCCAGTTGCACGCCATGCCAAGGCCAAGGCCTGCATCATGCCATGCCACGACCACGGCAGCCAAGCCAAAGCCAGCGGCAGGCCAAGCCAAGCACCAAGGCCAGCAGCATTCCAAGCGAAGGCCAAGGCAGCCCAGCCAAAGCCAGCAGCATGCCATGCCATGGCCAAGGCCAGCAGCATGCCATGCCGCGGCCAAGGCAGACTAGCCAAAGCCAGCAGCATCCCATGCCAAGGCCAAGGCCAGCAGCATGCGATGCCAAGGTCAAGGCAGCCCAGGCCAAGCCCGCATGTTGCCATGCCAATGCCAAGGCCAGCAGCATGCCATGCCACTGCCAATGCAGCCCAGCCAAAGCCAGCAGCATGCCGTGCCAAGGCTAAGGCCAGCAGCATGCCATGCCAAGGCCAAGGCAGCCCAGCCCAAGCCAGCAGCATGCTCTGGCAAGGGCAAGGCCAGCAGCATGCCATGCCAAGGTCAAGGCATCCCAGCCCATGCCAGCAACTTGCCATGCCAAGGCCAAGTCCAGCAGCATGCCATGCCACGACCAAGGCAGCCAAGCCAAAGCCGGCAGCATGCCATACCAAGCACCAAGGCCAGCAGCATGCCAAGCCACGGCCAAGGCAGCCCAGCCATAGCCAGCAGCATACCATGCCTATGCCAAGGCCAGCAGCATGCCTTGCCACGGCCAACGTAGACCTACCAAAGCCAGCAGCATCCCATGCCAAGGCCAAGGCCAGCAGCATGCCATGCCATGATCAAGGCAGCCCAGCCCAAGCCACCATCTTGCCATGCCAAGGCCAAGGCCAGCAGCATGCCATGCCACTGCCAAGGCAGTCCAGCCAAAGCCTGTAGCATGCCATGCCAAGGCCAAGGTAGCCCGGCCCAAGCCAGAAGCATGCCATTCCAAGGCCAAGGCCAGCAGCATGCCATGGCATGGCCAAGGCAGCCCAGCCAAAGCCAGCAGCATGCCATGCCAAGGCCAAGGCTAGCAGCATGCCATGCCAAGGCTAAGGCAGCCCAGCCAAAGCCAATAACATGCCACGCCAAGGCCAAGGCCAGCAGCATGCCATGCCAAGGCCAAGGCAGCCCAGCCCAAGCCAGCAGCATTCCAACCCAAGGCCAAGGCCAGCAGCATGCCATGCCATGGCCAATGCTGCCCAGCCAAAGCCAGCAGCATGCCATGCTAAGGGCCAAGGCTAGCAGCATGCCATGCCACGGCCAAAGCAGTCCAGCCAAAGCAAGCGGCAAGCCATGCCAAGGCCAAGGCCAGCAACATGCCATGCCAAGGCCAAGGCGAAGGCTGCCCAGCACAAGCCAGCAGCATGCCATGCCAAGGCCAAGGCCAGCAGCATGGCATGCCACGGCCAAGGCAGCCCAGCCAAAGCCAGCAGCATGCCATGCCAAGGCCAGCAGCATGCCATGCCAAGGCCAAGGCCAGCAGCTTGCCATACCAAGGCCAAGGCAGCCCAGCCCAAGCCAACAACGTGCCACGCTAAGGCCAAGGCCAGCAGCAGGCCATGCCAAGCTTAAGGCAGCCCAGCCCAAGCCAGCAGCATGCCATGCCACGGCCAAGGAAGCCCAGCCCAAACCAGCAGCATGCCAAGCCACGGCCAAGGCCAGCAGCATGCCAAGCCACGACCAAGGCAACCCAGCCAAGGCCAGCAGCATGCCATGCCAAGGCCAAGGCCAGCAGCTTGCCATACCAAGGCCAAGGCAGCCCAGCCCAAGCCAACAACGTGCCACGCTAAGGCCAAGGCCAGCAACAGGCCATGCCAAGCCTAAGGCAGCCCAGCCCAAGCCAGCAGCGTGCCATGCCAACGCCAAGGCCAGCAGCATGCCATGCCACGGCCAAGGCAGCCCAGCCAAAGCCAGCAGCATGCCAAGGCCAAGGCAAGCAGCACGCCATGCCAAAGCAAAGGCCACTCAGCCCAAGCCAAGCATGCCATGCCAAGGCAGCCCAGTCAAAGCCAGCAGTATGCCAGGCCAACGCCAAGGCCAGCAGCATGCCATGCGACGGCCTAGCCAGCCCAGCAAAAGCCAGCAGCATGCCACGCCAAGGCCAGGGCCGGCAGCATGCCATGCCAAGGCCAAGGCAGCCCATCCCAAGCGAGCAGCATGCCACGCCAAGGCCAAGGCCAGCAGCATGCCATGGCAGGGCCAAGGCCAGCAGCATGCCATGCCACGAACAAGGCAGCCAAGCTAAAGCCAGCAGCATACCATGCCAAGCACCAAGGCCAGCAGCATGCCAAGCCACGGCCAAGGCAGCCCAGCCAAAGCCAGCAGCATGCCATGCCAAGGCCATGGCCAGCAGCATGCCATGCCAAGGCGAAGGCAACCCAGCCAATGCCAGCAACATGCCATGCCAAGGCCAAGGCCAGCAGCATGCCATGCCACGGCCAAGGCAGCCCAGCCAAAACCAGCAGCATGCCATGCCAAGGCGAAGGCCAGCAGCATGCCATGCCCCATCAAAGGTAGCCCAGCCAAAGCCAGCGGCATGCCATGCAAAGGTCAAGGCTAGCAGCATGCCATGCCAGGCAACTCATTCGTAAGTCAAAGCCAACCAAATGGCAATTAACCAAGGGACACGCTTTTCGCAAGGCACCTTCCACTAGGGAAGCGCAGGCAACTCGAAGGCGAGTCGAAGACAACCTAAAGGCATTTACCCGAGGGACATGGAGGAATGCACCAGTGGAGTTCGCTGCACAGGCACGGATTTGTCCAACTCGCACAAACCAAACACAACTCACGCGCCACGACGTACACTATGCACCAGCCCCCCAAAACGAATCACCCCCCGAAGGACTAAGAAGCCCGACGAACACGCGAAAACATTTAGAGAAGCCGAGCAAGCACCGGTTAGCGCGAAAGCAAATAACAAACGCAACAGGCAACTTTCGAGGGACATACTTTTCGCAACAAGCTTCCACTAGGAAAGCATAGGCAACTCGTTCGAACGTCAAAGCCAACCAAATGGCAATTACCCGAGGGACATGCTTTTCGCAAGGCACCTTCCACTAGGGAAGCGTAGGCAACCCGAAGGCGAGTCGAAGACAACCTAAAGGCGATCACCTGAGGGACATGGAGGAATGCACCAGTGGAGTTCGCTACACAGGCAGGGATCTGTCCAACTCGCACAAACCAAACACAACTCACGCGCCACGACGTACACTATGCACCAGCCCCCCAAAACAAATCACCCCCCGAAGGACTAAGAAGCCCGACGAACGTACGAAAACATTTAGAGAAGCCGAGCAAGCACCAGTTAGCGTGAATGAAAATAACAAATGCAACAGGCAACTTTCGTGGGACATACCTCTCGCAACAAACTTCCACAAGGAAAGCACAGGCAACTCGTTCGCACGTCAAAGCCAACCAAATGGCAATTTAACCGAGGGACATGCATTTCGCAAGGCAACTTGTACAATTACCCGAGGGACATGGCATGCTTGCCAAGGCCGTGGCATGATATGTTGCTGGCCAAGGCCGTGGCTTGGCATGCTTGCCAAGGCCGTGGCATGATATGTTGCTGGCCAAGGCCGGGGCATGCCATGCTGCTGGACAAGGCCGTGGCAAGGCATGCTGATGGACAAGGCTGTGGCATGGCATGCCATGCTGCTGGACGAGGCCGTGGCAAGGCATGCTGCTGGCCAAGGCGTTAGCATGGCATGCTGCTGCCCAAGGCTTTGGCTTGCCATGCTGCTGGCATAGGCTTTGGCATGGCATGTTGCTGGCCAAGGCCGTCGCATGCCATGGCATGGCATGCTGCTGGCCAAGGACTAGGCATGGCATGCTGCTGCTGGCCAAGGCCGTGGCCTGGCGTGCTACTGGCCAAGGCCGTGGCATGACATGTTAGCCAAGGTCGGGGCCAAGGCTTTGGCATGGCATGCTTGCTGGCCAAGGCCGGAGCATGGCATGCTGCTGGCCAAGGCCGTGGCATGGCATGCTGCTGGCCAAGGCCGTGGCATGACATGCTTGCCAAGGCGGGGGTACGACATGCTGCAGCCCAAGGCTTTGGAATGCCATGTCGCTGGCCAAGGCTGTGGCATGGCATGCTGCTGGCCAAGGCCGGGGCATGACATGCTGGCCAAGGCCGGGGCATGGCACGCTGCTGGTCAAGGCCGTGGCATGGCACGCTGCTGGCCAAGGCCGTGGCATGGCACGCTGCTAGCGAAGGCCGTGGCATGACAAGCTTGCCAAGGCCGGGGCATGGCATGCTGCTGGCCCAGGCTTTGGCATGCCATGTTGCTGGCCAAGGCTGTGGCATGGCATGCTGCTGTGGCATGACATGCTGGCCAAGGCTGGGGCATGGCATGCTGCTGGCCAAGGCCGGGGCATGGCATGTTGCTGGCCAAGGCCGTGGCATGACATGCTTGCCAAGGCCAGGGCATGGCATGTAGCTGGCCAAGGATTTGGCATGCCATGTTGCTGGCCAAGGCTGTGGCATGGCATGCTGGCCTAGGCCGACGTGCCACCGCCACCACCGCGGGCCGCCACTCGACACATCCCGTGCTTGGCTATGTAGTTTCGATGCCACAAGCCAAGCGATGGCATGTGCCAAGCGGCCGCCTAGGCATAGGCATGGCCTGTGGCCGGGCCATACTGGCCAGCCTTAAGGGAGGTGCCCCCCCCTTATAATAGCTTGTTAAACCCTTTTTCATCTGGCAGGAGGAAACATCACCTATGCTTGAGGAATCATAACGGGGTTTTTTTAAAAAGTAACGTTTTTTTGCAAGAATTTTCCACATAAAAGTTGAAGGAAATAATTAAAGACACCATAAAAAAAATTTTAAAAATATTTGGCCACCGGAACATTTTATTTTAATTTATTTCAATTTTAATACCTAAAAAATAATAACAATTACTAAAAATAGTCAAAAAATTCTAGAAAAATTCTAACAATTATAAGATGAGGCACTAGTTATTATAGTAATTTTTTTAATTATTTTTTTATTTTTTATTTATTTTATTATAATTTTTATGAGTAAATAAATAATTAAAAATCCCGACGAACGTGCAAAAACTCTTAGAGAAACCGAGCAAGCATCGGATAGCTCGAATGCAACTAACAAACGCAACAGGCAACTTCCGAGGGACATGCTTTTCGCAACAAGCTTCCGCTGGGAAAGCACTGGCAACTTGTTCGCAAGTCAAAGGCAACCAAATGGCTATTACCCGAGGGACATGCATTTCGCAGGGCAACTTGTACGTAAGTCAGAGCCAAACCAAATGGCAATTACTCGAGGGACAGGATTGCTTGCCAAGGGCATGGCATGCGATGTTCTTGCCCTAGGCCATGCCACGCAACGCTGCAGGACATGCCCATGGAAAGACATTCGGGTGGCCTTGGCCTTGGCATGGCGTGTCGCTGGCTTTGGCTGGGCTGCCTTGGCCTTGGCATGACGTGTTGCTGGCCTTGGCCTTGGCATGCCATGTTGCTGGCTTTGGCTGGGCTGCCTTGGCCTTGGCCTTGTGTCACGGACTTAGACTTCGCAAGCCTACCGTGCGGCCTTAGATGCCTTTTAACCCTCTTGGTTGCACCTAAGTCAACCTTACCCACTCAACCACACTAACACACGCAGTTTAGGTGGAAGAATGCCACTCAACCACACTGACACACCCAGTGTAGGTGGAAGAATGCCTTCACTATACAAGTTAACATTTACGAGTATAGTCGTGTACAAAGCTTACAAGGCTCTCACACTCACACTCACAAGTACTTCACTCTTAGAGCTCTCTTGGATCTCCAGGTCTCTAGGTGCCTAGCAAATGAGATCCCTCACCCTTATATAGCCTTCCCCCTCCTCAATGGATGGCTATGATCACTTTGATCCAAGGGCTACAAATTCTCATCTAGAACATTCCATAGAACTATCTTGGACAACTACCCTATCAACTACAATCTAGAACTCTGCACACTAGTGTAGTACATGGTAGGCTTCTCCAAGACAATCTAGGATGTTCCAGACCCATCCAGACTCTACTAGACACTCCAAGGCTCGTCCACATTCCGAAATCTTCCAGGCCACTCCGGACCCTTCTACCATGTTCTAGAGTCTTCCAGCATACTCTAGGTTAGTCTTCCACATTCCGGAACCTTCCAGCGCCTTCAGCATACTGCCCACGCTGCTCCTTGTGTCACATAAATTGTCGGGGCGTGACACTCTACCCCACCCAATCCCGTGACGCCCTCGTCACGCAGAAGCATACCGAGCCACCACGTCTCGATATGATCTGTGTTCGCTGCTGCGGGAGCTTGCCTCTTCGCCCTTGCCATGCAGCCTACTCTATTGCATCCCTGCAAGTGCTTTCTCTTTGCCCTTGCCAAGTAACCTACTCTGCTTTCCTGCAAGTGCCTTCCTCTCCGGGCAGTCCTTCACCATGTGCGGTCCGTTGCACAGGAAACACTTGAGCCGCCCTGTCCTCTCATGCCCAGCCTCTGAGCCTCGTCAGTGCACTCAAACCTTAGAGTGGCACCCCTCTTCTCCTGCGCTTGTGAAGTTTTCCCCTTAGCCTTCACCTCCGCGCCCCGCCCATCCATCTTTTGGATGTGCATCTCCCCACTCTTCGGGGATATCGACCCAAGAAGTTGGATGCTCCCCAGCTGGGCCACCTTCTCTGAAGGGTCTTCACTCTCGGAGTCCCTCGCCTCCTTCTTTCCCTTCCTTTCTATGGCACTCATCTGTTTCTTCTTCTTCGGGCAGTTTCTCACCATGTGCGGTCCGTTGCACAGGAAACACTCAAGCTGCCCCTCTTCCTTGGAGATCCGGTGCGTTGCCCCTTCCCTCAGCGTTCCCGTCTCTTCTGGGCCTCGCCCTCACTGTGCTCATCCTCGGTGGTCTGAGGAGATTGCCTCCCACCTTTGGCACGGCTCTCTCGGGCACCGCTCGCACCCTCATAGCTCTTACGCGCACGAACCTTCCTCCTGGCTCGAGCCAAATTCCCTCCATTGCCAGCGACGATGGCCTTCTTGCACAACTCCAACTCTAACTCCAAGCTAGCTACTTTTGCTTCTAGGGCCTTCTGCTGGGTTACCTTCTCCTCCAGCTCCTCCACCCTGGCAACCAAACTAGCAAAATTGGAGAAAAAGTTACTGATATGAGATGTGGGCTTACCAGGGCCAACTAGCGCATCCTCAAGCCTAGTGAACTGCTCTACCACACTCTCCATCATCCCCTCGAGTCGCGCCTCCAATGCTGCCATCGACTCCTTTGAGAGCTTCCTCGCCCTCTAGACGTTCCCTTCGTCGCCAGACGTAGCCATGTACACCTTTGCTCTGATACCAACTGTCACGGACTTAGACTACGCACGCCTACCGTGCGGCCTTAGATGCCTTTCAACCCTCTTGGTTGCACCTAAGTCAGCCTTACCCACTCAACCACACTAACACACGCAGTTTAGGTGGAAGAATGCCACTCAACCACACTAACACACACAGTTTAGGTGGAAGAATGCCTTCACTATACAAGTTAACATTTACAAGTACAGTCGTGTACAAAGCTTACAAGGCTCTCACACTCACACTCACAAGTGCTTCACTGTTAGAGGTCTCTTGGATCTCCAGGTTTCTAGGTGCCTAGCAACAGAGATCACTCACCCTCATATAGCCTTCCCTCTCCTCAATGGATGGCGAGGATCACTTTGATCCAAGCGCTGCAAATTCTCATCTAGAACATTCCATAGAACTATCTAGGACAACTACCCTATCTACTACAATCTAGAACTCTGCATACTAGTGTAGTACATGGTAGACTTCTCCAAGACAATCTTGGATGTTCCAGACCCATCCAGGCTCTGTTGGACACTCCAAGGCTCTTCCACATTCAAGAATCTTCCAGGCCACTCCGGACCTTTCTACCACGTTCTAGAGTCTTCCAGCATACTCTAGGTTGGTCTTCCACATTCCGAAACCTTCCAGCGCCTTCAGCATACTGCCCACGCTGCTCCTCGTGTCACATAAATTATCGGGGCGTGACACTTTGCATGGCTTGTTGCTGGCCTTGGCCTTGGCATTGGCATGGCATTCTGCTGGCTTTGGCTGGGCTGCCTTGGCCGTGGCATGGCCTGCTGCCGGCCTTGGCCTTGACATGGCATGCTGCTGGCATTGGCTGGGCTGCCTTGGCCGTGGCATGGCATGCTGTAAGCCTTGGCCTTGGCATGGCATGCTGCTGGCTTTGGCCTTGGCATGGCATGCTGCTGTCTTTGGCTGGGCTGCCTTGGCCGCGGCATGGCATGCTGCTGGCCTTGGCCTTGGCATGGCATGCTGCTGGCTTTGGCTGGGCTCCTTTTGCCGTGGTAGGGCATGATGTTGGCCTTGGCCTTGGCATGGCATGCTGCTGACTTTGGCAGGGCTGCCTTGGCCGTGGCACGGCATGCTGCTGGACTTGGACTTGGCATGGCATGCTGCAGGCTTCGGCAGGGCTGCGTTGGCCATGGCACGGCATGCTGCTGGCCTTGGCCTTGGCATGGCACGCTACTGGCTTTGGCTGGGCTGCCTTGGCCGTTGCATGGCATGCTGCTGGCCTTGGCCTTGGCAGGGCATGCTGCTGGCTTTCGCTGGGCTGCCTTGTCCTTGCCAGGGCATGCGGCTGGCCTTGGACTTGGCATGGCATGCTGCTGGCTTTGGCCGCGCTGCCATGATCGTGGCATGGCATGCTGCTAGCCTTGGTCTTGGCATGGCATGATGCTGGCTTTGGCTGGGCTGCCTTGGCATTGGCATGGCATGCTGCTGGCCTTGACCTTGGCATGGCATGCGACTGGCTTTGGCTAGGTTGCCTTGGCCAGGGCATGGCATGCTGCTGGCCTTGGCCGTGGCAGGGCATGCTGCTGGCCTTGGCTGGGCTACCTTGGCCGTGGCATGGCATGCTGCTGGCCTTGGCCTTGGCACGGCATGCTGCTGGCATTGGCTGGGCTTCCTTCGCCTGGGCATGGCAAGCTGCTGGCCAAGGCCTTGGCATAGCATGCTGCTGGCTTTGGCTGGGATGCCTTGGCCTTGGCATGGCATTATGCTGGCCTTGGCCTTGGCATGGCATGCTGCTGGCTTTGGCTGGGCTGCCTTGGCCTTGGCATGGCATGCTGCTGGCTTAGGCTGGGCTGCCTTGTCCTTGCAATGGCATGCTGTTTTCCTTGGCCTTGGCATGGCATGCTGCTGGCTTTGGCTGCGCTGCCCTGGCCGTGGCATGGCATGCTGCTGGCCTTGGCCTTGGCATGGCATGCTGCTGGCTTTGGCCGGGTTGCCTTGGCGGTGGCATGGCATGCGGCTGGCCTTCGCCTTGGCATGGCATGTTGCTGGATTTGGCTAGGCTGCCTTGGCCCTGGCATGGCATGCTGCTAGCCTTGACCTTTGCATGGCATGCCGCTGGCTTTGACTGGGCTACCTGGGCCCTGGCATGGCATGCTGCTAGCCTTGACCTTTGCATGGCATGCCGCTGGCTTTGGCTGGGCTACCTTTGATGGGGCATGGCATGCTGCTGGCCTTCGCCTTGGCATGGCATGCTGCTGGTTTTGGCTGGGCTGCCTTGGCCGTGGCATGGCATGCTGCTGGCCTTGGCCTTGGCATGGCATGCTGCTGGCTTTGGCGGGGCAGCCTTGGCCGTATCATGCCATGTTGCTGGCCTTGGCCTTGGCAAGGCATGCTGTTGGCCTTACCCTTGGCATGGCAAGCTGCTGGCTTTGGCTGGGCTACCTTGGCCGTGGCATGGCATGCTGCTGGCCTTGGCCTTGGCGTGGCATGCGGCTGGCTTTGGCTGGGCTGCCTTGGCCGTGCCATGGCTTGCTACTGGCCTTGGCATTGGCATGGCATGCTGCTAGCTTTGGCTGGGCAGCCTTGGCCATGGCATGGCATGCTGCTGGCCTTGGCCTGGATATGGCATGCTACTCGCTTTGGATGGGCTGCCTTGCCCTTGGCATGGCATGCTGCCGGCCTTGGCCTCAGCATGGCATGCTGCCGGCCTTGGCCTCGGCATGGCATGCTGCTGGCTTTGGCTGGGCTGCCTTGGCCGTGGCATGGCATGCTGCCGGCCATGGCCTCGGCATGGCATGCTGCTGGCTTTGGCTGGTTGCCTTGCCCATGGCATGGAAGGCTGCTGGCCTTGGCCTTGGCATTGCATGCTGCTGGCCTTGGCCTTGGCATTGCATGCTACTAGCTTTGGTTGGGCTGCCTTGGCTGTGGCATGGCATGCCGCTAGCCTTGGCCAAGGCATGGCATGCTGCTGGCTTTGGTTGGGTTGCCTCGGCCTTGGCACGGCATGCTGCTGGCCTTGCGCTTGGCATGGCATGCCGCTGGCTTTAGCTGGGCTGCCTTGGCCATGGCATGGCATGCTGCTGGCCTTGGCCTCGGCATGGCAAGCTGCTGGCGTTGGCTGGGCTGCCTTGGCCGTGGCAAGGCATGCTGCTGGCTTTGGCTGGGCTGCCTTGCCTATGGCATGGCATGCCACTGGCCTTGGCCTTGGCATGACATGCTGCTGCCTTTGGCCATGGCCGTGGCATGGCATGATGCTGGCCTTGGCCTTGGCACGGCATGCTGCAGGCTTCAGCTGGGCTGCCTTTTGCTTTGGCATGGCATGCTTCTGGACTTTGCCTTGGCATGGCATGCTGCTGGCCTTGGTCTTGGCACGGCACGCTGCTTGCCTTGGCCTGGGCATGGCATGCTGCTTTCTTTGGCTGGGCTGCCTTGGTCGTGGCATGGCATGCTGCTGGCCTTGGCCTGGGCATGGCATGCTGCTTTCTTTGGCTGGGCTGCCTTGGCCTTGCACGGCATGCTGCTGGCCTTACCCTCGGCGTGGCATGCTGCTGGCTTTAGCTGGGCTTCCTTGGCCAAGGCATGGCATGCGGCTCGCCTTGGCCTCGGCATGGCATGCTGCTAGCATTGCCTGGGCTGCCTTGGCCGTGGCATGGCATGCTGCCGGCCTTGGCCTCGGCATGGCATGCTGCTGGCTTTGGCTGGGCTGCCTTGCCCGTGGCTTGGCATGCTGCTGGCCTTGGCCTTGGCATGACATGCTGTTGGCTTTGGTTGGGGTGCCTTGGTCGTGGCATGGCATGCTGCCGGCCTTGGCCTTGGCATGGCATGCTGCTGGCATTGGCAGGGCTGCCTTGGCCATGGCATGGTACGCTGCTGGCCTTGGCCTTGGCGTGGCATGTCGCTGGCTTTTGCTGGGTTGCGTTGGCTTTGGCATGGCATGCTGCTGGCCTTGGCCTTGGCATGGCATGCTGCTTGCCTTGGCCTTGGCATGGCATGCTGTTGGCCTTGGCCTGGGCGTGGCATGCTGCTGTCTTTGGCTGGGCTGCCTCGATCGTGGCATGGCATGGTGCTATCCTTGGCCTTGGCATGGCATGCTGCTGGCTTTGGCTGGGCTGCATTGGCCGGGGCATGGCATGTTGCTGGCCTTGGCCTTCACATGGCATGCTACTGGCTTTGGCTAAGCTGTCTCGTCCGTGGCATGGCAAGCTGTTGGCCTTGGCCTTGGCGTGGCATGCTGCTGGCTTTGGCTGGGCTGCCTTGGCCATGGCATGGCATGCTGCGGGATTGGCCTGGGATGGGATGCTGCTGGCTTTGGCTGGGCTGCCTTGGCCTTGGCATGCAATGCTGCCAGCCTTGGCCTCGGCATGGCATGCTGCTGGCTTTAGCAACGCTGCCTTCGCCGCGGCATGCCATGCTGCCGGTCGTGGCCTCGGCATGGCATGCTACTGGCTTTGGCTGGGCGGCCTTGCCCGTGGCAAGCCATGCTGCTGGCCTTGGCCTTAGCATGGCATGCTGCTGGTTTGGCTGGGCTGTCTTGGCCGTGGCATGGCATGCTGCTGGCCTAGGCCTTAGCATGGCATGCTGCTGGCTTTGGCTGGGCTGCCTTGGCCGTGGCATGGCATGCTGCTGGCCTTGGCCTTGGCATGGCATGTTGCTGGCTTTGGCTGGGTTGCCTTGGCCTTGGCATGGCATGCAGCTGGCCTTGACCTTGGCATGGCATGATGCCGGCCTTGTCTGGGGCATGGCATGCTGCTGGCCTTGGCCTTGGCATGGCATGCTACTGGCTTTGGCTGGGCTGCCTTGGTCGTGGCATGGCATGCTGCTGGCCTTGGCCTTAACATGGCGTGTTGCTGGCTTTGGCCGGGCTGCCTTGGCCTCGGCATGGCATGCTGCTGGCCTTGGCATTGGCATGCCATGCTGCTGGCTTTGGCTGGGCTGCCTTGGCCTTGGCATGCCAAGCTGTTGGGTTTGGCTGGGCTGCCTTGGCCGCGGCATGGCATGCTGCTGGCCTTGGCCATGCATGGCACCCTGCTGGCTTTGGCTGGGCTGCCTTCGCCGGGCATGGCAAGTTGCTGGCCTTAGCCTTGGCATGGCATGCTGCTGGCTTTGGCTGGGCTGCCTTAGCCGTGGCATGCCATGCTGCTGGCCTTGGCCTTGGCATGGCATGCTCTTGGCTTTGGCTGGGCTGCCTTGGCCGTGGCATGGCGTGCTGCTGGCCTTGGCCTTGGCATGGCATGATGCTGGCTTTGGCTCGGCTGCCTTGGCCGTGGCATGGCATGCTGCTGGCTTTGGCTGGGCTGCCTTGGCCTTGGCATGGCATGATGCTGGCCTTGGCCTTGGCATGCCATGCTGCTGGCTTTGGCTGGGCTGCCTTGGCCATGACATGGCATGATGCTCGCCTTGGCCTTGGCATGCCACGCTGCTGGCTTTGGCTAGGGTGCCTTGGCCTTGGCATGGCATGATGCTGGCTTTGGCCATGGCATGCCAAGCTGCTGGCTTTGGTTGGCCTGCCTTGGCCGCGGCATGGCATACTGCTGGCCTTGGCCTTGGCATGGCACCATGCAGGCTTTGGCTGGGCTGCCTTCGCCGGGCATGGCATGCTGCTGGGCTTGGCCTTGGCATCGCATGCTGCTGGCTTTGGCATGCCATGTTGCTGGCCTTGGCCCTGGCATGGAATGCTGCTGGCTTTGGCTGTGCTGCCTTGGCCGTGGCATGGCATGCTGCTGGCCTTGGCGTTGGCATGGCATGCTGCTGGCTTTGGCTGGGCCACCTTGGCCTTGGCATGGCATGCTGCTGGCCTTGCCCTCGGCATGGCATGCTGCTGGCTTTGGCTGGCTGCCTTGGCCATGCCATGGCTTGCTGCTGGCCTTGGCATTGGCATGGCATGCTGCTAGCTTTGGCTGGGCTGCCTTGGCCTTAGCATGGCATGCTGCTGACCTTGGCCTTGGCATGGCATGCTGCTGGCTTTGGCTGGGCTGCGTTGGCCGTGATATGGCATGCTCCTGGCCTTGGCCATGGCATGGCATGCTGCTGGCTTTGGCTGGGCTGCCTTGGCCATGTCATGGCATGCTGCTGGCCTTGGCCTGGGCATGGCATGCTGCTGGCTTTGGCTGGGTTGCCTTGGCCGTGGCATGGCATGCTGCTGGCATTGGCCTTGGCATGGCATGCTGCTGGTTTTGGCCTTGGCATGGCATGCTGCTAGCCTTGGCCTTGGCAAGCAATGCAGTTGGCTTTGGCTGGGCTGCCTTGGCCGTGGCATGGCATGCTGCTGGCCTTGGCCTTGGCACGGCAAGCTGCTAGCCTTGGCCTTGGCATGGCATGCTGCTGGCATTGGCTGGGCTGCCTTGGTCGTGCCATGGCACGCTGCTGGCCTTGGCCTTGGCATGGCATGCTGCTAGCTGTGGCTGGGCTGCCTTGGCCATGTCATGGCTTGCTGCTGGCCTAGGCCTTGGCATGGCATGCTGCTGGCTTTGGCTGCGCTGCCTTGGCCGTGGCATGGCATGCTGCTGGCCTAGGCCTTGGCATGGCATGCCACTAGTCTTAGCCTTGGAATGGCATGCTGCTGGCTTTGGCTGGGCTGCCATGGCTGTGGCATGGCATGCTGCTGGCCTTGGCCTTGGCATGGCATGCTGCTGACTTTGGCTGGGCTGCCTTGGCTGTGGCATGTCATGCTGCTGGCCTTCGCCTTGGCATGGCATGCTGCTTGCCTTGGCCTTGGCATGGCATGCTGCTGGCTTTGGCTGGGCTGCCTTGGTCATGGCATGTCATGCTGCTGGCCTTTGCTGGGCTGCCTTGGTCGTGGCATGGCGTGCTGCTGGCCTTGGCCTTGGCATGGCATGCTGCTGGGTTTGGCTGGGTTGCCTTGGCTGTGGCGTGGCATGGCATACTGCTGGCCTTGGCCATGGCCTTGGCAAGGCAGGCTGCTGGCTTGGGCTGGGCTGCCTTGGCCGTAGCATGGCTTGCTGCTGGCTTTGGCCTTGGCATGGCATGCTGCTAGCCTTGGCCTTGGCATGCAATGCAGCTGGCTTTGGCTGGGCTGCCTTGGCCGTGGCATGGCTTGCTGCTGGCCTTGGCCTTGGCATGGCAAGCTGCTGGCCTTGGCCTTGGCATCGCATGCTGCTGGCATTGGCTGGGTTGCCTTGGTTGTGGCATGGCATGCTGCTGGCCTTGGCCTTGGCATGGCACGCTGCTTGCTTTGGCTGGGCTCCCTTCGCCGGGGCATGGCATGCCGCTGGCCTTGGCATGCCATGCTGCTGGCCTTGGCCTTGGCAATGCATGCTACTGGCTTTGGCTGGGTGGCCTTGGCCGTGGCATGGCACGATGCTGGCCTTCGCCTTGGCATGGCATGCTGCTGGCCTTGGTCATGGCAGGGCATGCTGCTAGCTTTGGCTGGGCTACCTTGGCCTTGGCATGGTATGCTGCTGGCCTTGCCCTCGGCATGGCATCCTGCTAGCTTTGGTTGGGTTGCCTTGGCGGTGGCATGGCATGCTGCTGGCCTTGGCCTTAGCATGGCATGCTGCTGGCTTTGGCTGGGCTGCCTTGGCCGTGGCATGGCATGCTGCTGGCCTAGGCATGGCATGGCATGCTGCTGGCTTTGGCTGGGCTGCCTTGGCCGTGGCATGGCATGCTGCTGACCTAGGCCATGGCATGGCATGCTGCTGGCTTTGGCTGGCCTGCCTTGGCCGTGGCATGGTGGCATGGCATGCTGCTGGCATTGGCTGGGCTGCCTTGGTCGTGGCATGGCATGCTGCTGGCTTTGGCTGGGCTGCCTTGGCCGTGGCATGGCATGCTGCTGGCCTTGGCCTTGGCATGGCATGCTGCTGGCTTTGGCTGGGCGGCCTTGGCCGTGGCATGGCATGCTGCTGGCCTTCGCCTTGGCATGGCATGCTGCTAGCCTTGGCCATGGCAGGGCATGCTGCTGGCTTTGGCTGGGCTACCTTGGCCTTGGCATGGCATGCTGCTGGCCTTGCCCTCAGCATGGCATGCAGCTAGCTTTGGCTGGGCTGCCTTGGCGGTGGCATGGCCTGCTGCTGGCCTTGGCCTTAGCATGACATGTTGCTGGCTTTGGATGGGCCGCCTTGGCCGTGGCATGGCATGCTACTGGCCTTGGCCTTCGCATGGCATGCTGCTGGGTTTGGCTAGGCTGCCTTGGCCATGGCGTGGCTTGGCATGCTGCTGGCCTTGGCCTTGGCATGGCATGCGGCTGGCTTTAGCTGCGCTGCCTTGGCCGTGGCATGGCATGCTGCTGGCCTAGGCCTTGGCATGGCATGCCACTAGTCTTGGCCTTGGAATGCCATGCTGTTGGCTTTGGCTGGGATGCCATGGCTGTGGCATGGCATGCTGCTGGACTTGGCCTTGGCATGGCATGCTGTTAGCCTTGGCATTGGCATGGCACGCTGCTGGCTTTGGCTGGGCTGCCTTGCCTGTGGCATGTCATGCTGCTGGCCTTGCCCTTGGCATGGCATGCTGCTTGCCTTGGCCTTGGCATGGCATGCTGCTGGCTTTGGCTGGGCTGCCATGTTCATGGCATGTCATGCTGCTGGCCTTTGCTGGGCTGCCTTGGCCTTGGCATGGCATCCTGCTGGCCTTGCCCTCGGCATGGCATGCTGCTGGCTTTGGCTGCGCTGCCTTGGCCGTTGCATGGCATGCTGCTGGCTTTGGCTGGGCTGCCTTGGCCTTGTAATGCAATGCAGCTGGCTTTGGCTGGGCTGCCTTGGCCGTGGCGTGGCATGGCATGGGCCTAGGCCTTGACATGCAGCAAGGCATGCGGGCCGACCCCGTGTCTTTCTCCCTTTTATTTAATCGCTTTTGATGGTTAGATTAGGGTCATGTTTCGATTAGCATACCTTATGCTTGCATGCTTGCATCCATTCGTTTGTCTTCCATGCACTAAGGCTCGACACATCATTCAAACTACATTGCAATTTCAATACTTATTTGAATACGTGTTTCAAAGCATGCTATCAAAGTGTTGCTAATACTATGATTAAGTACCCGAGCCTATTTAGTTACATCATTGCATGTGTTGCATTAGACATTTGTGGACTTGACTTTCTTCACGCCCCCTTTCGGAGAGCTGTAGTTGAGAGAAAGTATAGACATCTCATAAAGACTACTATTGCCCTTATGCATCACTCTTCTTTGCCTCTTAGTTACTGGTTTAATGCTCCTGCCACGTCTGTTTTTCTCATTAATAGGTTTCCTACTATTAAACTTGGTTTTCTCACTCTTTTTGAAGTCTTGTTTCAGCATCCTCCTGATTATACATTTCTTAGGACTTTCGGTTGCGTGTGTTATCCCTGGCTCAAACCTTATACTACTCATAAGCTTTAACCTAGGTCTGTGCTATGTGTTTTTCTTGGATATATTCCATTTACTAAGGGCTATAGGTGTCTTGATCCTTTTACTGGCAAGATATATGTTTCCAAACATGTTAGTTTTGATGAAAATGTTTTTCTCTTTACTTCTTCTGACACAGCCATATCTGTTACCCCTTCTTTGTCTCAGATAGCCTCTTTTTTCTGGTCTTTACAGTCTTTTTCACCCTCTACTTCACTTGTTTCCTCTTCTGCTACACATGTCCCTTTTATTGCAGCTTTGCCTGCTACTGCTCACCTTGGCCTTGGAATGGCATGCTGCTGGCTTTGGCTGGGCTGCCATGGCTGTGGCATGGCATGCTGCTGGACTTGGCCTTGGCATGGCATGTTGCTGGCCATGGCCTTGGCATGGCATGCTGCTGGATTTGGCTGGGCTGCCTTGGCTGTGGCATGTCATGCTGCTGGCCTTGGCCTTGGTATGGCATGCTGCTTGCCTTGGCCTTGGCATGGCATGCTGTTGGTTTTGGCTTGGCTGCCTTGGTCATGGCATGTCATGCTGCTGGCCTTTGCTGGGCTGCCTTGGCCTTGGCATGGCATGCTGCTTGCTTAGGCTGGGCTGCCGTGGCCATTGCATGGCATGCTCCTGGCTTTGGCTGGGCTGCCTTGGCCGTGGCATGGCATGCTGCTGGGTTTGGCTGGGCTGCCTTGGCCGTGGCGTGGCATGGCATGCTGCTGGCCTTGGCCTTGGCATGGCATGCTGCTGGCTTTGGCTGGGCTGCCTTGGCCGCGGAATGACATGCTGCTGATTTGGCCTTGGCATGGCATGCTTCTTGCCTTGGCCTTGGAATGGCATGCTGCTAGCTTTGGCTGGGCTGCCTTGGCCGTGCCACAGCATGCTGCTGGCCTTGGCCTTGGCCTGGCATGCTGCTGGCTATGGCTGGGCTGCCTTGGTCGTGGCATGGCATGCAGCTGGCTTTGGCTGGTCTGCCTTGGCCGTGGCATGGCATCCTGCTGGCCTTGGCCTTGGCATTGCATGCGGCTGGCTTTGGCTAGGCTGCCTTGGCCTTGGCATGGCATGCTGCTGGCCTTGGCCATGGCATGGCATGCTGCTGGCTTTGGTTGGGCTGCCTTGGCCATGGCATGGCATGTTGCGGGCCTTGGCCATGGCATGGCATGCTGCTAGCTTTGGCTGGGCTGCCTTGGCCATGGCATGGCATGCTACGGGCCTTAGCCTTGGCATGGCATGCTGCGGGCCTTAGCCTTGGCATGGCATGCTGCTGGCTTTGGCTGGGCTACCTTGGGCTTGGCATGGCATGTTGCCGGCCTTGGCCTTGTCATGGCATGCTGCTGGCTTTGGCTGCGCTGCCTTGGCTGTGGCATGGCATGCTGCCAGCTTTGGCCTCGGCATGGCATGCTGCTGGCTTTGGCTGGGCTGCCTTGCCCGTGGCATGCCATGCTGCTGGCCTTGGCCTTGGCATGGCACGCTGCTGTCTTTGGCTGGGTTGCCTTGGCCGTGGCATGGCTTCCTGCTGGCCTTGGCCTGGGCGTGGCATACTGCTGGCTTTGGCTAGGCTGCCTTGGCCTTGGCATGGCATGCTGCTGGCCTTGCAATCGGCATGGCATGCTGCTTGCTTTGGCTGGGCTGCCTTGCCCGTGGCATGGCATGCTACTGGCCTTGGCCTTGGCATGGCATGCTGCTGGCTTTGGCTGGGCTGCCTTGGTCGTGGCATGGCATGCTGCTGGCCTTGGCCTTAACATGGCGTGTTGCTGGCTTTGGCTGGGCTGCCTTGGCCGTGGCATGGCATGCTGCTGGCCTTGGCCTTGGCATGGCATGCTGCTGGCTTTGGCAGGGCTGCCTGGGCCTTGGCATGCCATGCTGTTGGCTTTGGCTGGGCTGCCTCGGCCTTGGCCTGCCATGCTGCCGGCCTTGGCCTTTGGGTTGGGCTGCCTTGGTTGCGGTTCTTATCACTAAACGTGCGTTGCGTGCGAAGGCGTGCAAAGGCTTGCGCGACCATGTGCGCAACCCGCGCACCGCGGTCAAAAGACCGCGTGCGCGGTATTCGCACAGGCCACGCTGCCCACGCCGCGGGCATGCTAGGCCACGCTGCCCAGGCCAGCTACATGCCAGGCCGCCCAGGCCGTGCGCATGCCATGCCGTGCTGCCCCCGCCGCGGGCATGCCAGGCCACCTACGCCGCACGCATGTTGTGCGGTGCTGCCCTGGCCGCGCGCATGCCAGTCCGCCCACACCCGCGCGTATGCCATTCCTTGCTGCCCTAGCCCGTGCCGAAGGCCGCAGTCTGGGCCGCCCAAGGCTATGCTGCTGGCTTTGGCTGGGTTGCCTTGGCTGTGGCGTGGCATGCTACTGGCCTTGGCCTTGGCATGGCATGCTACTGGCCTTGGCATGGCATGCTGCTGCCCTAGGCCACGGTCCAAGCCGCCCAAGGCCGCGCCCGAGCCGCCCAAGGCCGCGCCCGAGCGCCCAAGGCCGCGGCTCAGGCCAGGGTCGAGCCGCGGTGCATGCCACCCAAGGCCACAGCCCAGGCCGCGCCCAACGTGGGGCACACCTGCCACTGCCTTGCCCTGGGCAAGAGAGGTGCCCCCTCCTTATAGTAGCTTGTTAAGCTCTTTTCAATCTAACAGGAGGAAACATCAACCATGCTCGAGGAATCAAAATGGGGTTTTTTTAAAAAGTAATGGTTTTGCCAAAACTTTCAACATGAAAGTTGTGGGAAATAATTTAATACACCATAAAAAAAATTTAAAAAAAAATATTTTGCCGCCGAAAATATTTTATTTTAATTTATTTCGATTTTAATACTTAAAAATAATAAAAATTAATAAAAATGGTCCAAAAATTATGGAAAATTTCCAATAATTAAAGGATGAGGCACTAGTAGTGCATTTTTAGTTGATTGTCAAAATTGAACGTGTCTTGGAAACAATGAAGCTTGTAACATAATTGGCAAGGGTGAAGTATAGACAAGCTAGCCCAGTGGGAAAACTTTGAAAATCAATGAAGTTAGACATGTGCCGTGTTTGAAGAAGAATTTAATTTTTGTCGGTTAACTCACAGATTCTAGTATTGTGATGATCTTCACTAGTGATACGTGGAAGATGACCAAGGGAGCCATAGTAGTGGCTCATGCAAAAAGGGAAGGTACTCTTTACGTGACATTGGGTACTTATAGTGCGATTACAGTAACATCATCAGAAGTCGAAATGAGCATATGGCATCGCAGACTTGGCAGGACATATGAGTCAGAAAGGGATGAAAGTTTCGATGTCAAAGGGGAAACTACTAGGTTTGAAGTCTTTGAACTGGAATTTCTGTGAAGACTACACCTTGGGAAAACATAAAAAGGTTAGTTTCGCCAAGATCCCAAGAACTCAGAAATCAGAACAGTTGGAGTTAGATCATACATACATGTGAGGACTATCTCCGGTAAGATCGCTTGGGGGCTCTAGTTATTTTGTCGCCTTTATTGATGATGCTATGCGTAAATTGTGGGTATATTTTTTGAAGAGTATATCTGATATGTTTGACATCTTCAAAAAGTGAAAAGCTTTAGTTAAGTATGAGACAGGTTCAATTAAAAATGGTCAAAATTGATTGTAGTGCATTTTTAATTGTGTTGCATGGTTTGGGTAAGATTATAAAAGAATCATGTTCAAAAAGAGCGATCAAGGCGGTGGCATGCCATGGCCTTGGCCTTGGCCTTTGCCCGCGGCCTTCGCCTTGGCCATGCCTTGCACAGGGACTTAGCCTTGCCCACTGCCTTGGCCTTGGCCTTGGCATGGCATGCTCGCCGAGGCCGTGGCATGCCTTGCAGCTAGCCAAGGCCGTGGCGTGGCATGCTCGCCCAGCCCGTTGCATGCCATGCTCGCCCAGCCCCTGGCATGCCATGCCGCTGGCCAAGGCCTTGGCATGGCATGCTGGCCCAAGGCATTGGCATGGCATGCCGGCCAAGGCATTCGCATGGCATGCTTGCTAAGGCCACGGCATGGCATGGCATGCTCACGAAGGCCACGACAGCGCATGCTGCTGGCCAAGCCAGTGGCACCGGCGTGCTGCTGGCGAAGGCCTTGGCATGGCATGCCGGCCGGGGCATTGGAAAGGCATGCTGGCCGAGGCTGAGGCACGGCATGCTGCAGGCCGAGGCCATGGCAATGCAAGCCGGCCTATGCCGTGGCATGGCATGCTCGTCCAGCCTGCGGCATGCCATGCTGCTGGCCAAGTCCTTGGCATGGCATGCGTGGCAATGGCCGTGGCACGCTGGGCAACGCCTTGGGATGGCATGCCGGCCGAGGCCGTGGTAAGGCATGCCCGTCTCGCGCTGCTGGGCAACGCTGTGGCGTGGCATGCTGGCCAAGGGCGTGCCATGGCCAAGGTTGTGGCATGGCATGCCGGCCGTGGCATGCAGGGCAACGCTGTGGCTTTGCATGCCAGCCTTCTTAGCATCGCCGCGGCAAGGCATGCTGGCCAATGCTGTGGCACGGCGTGCTGCACAAGGCGGTGCCATGGCATGGCATGCTGACCAAGATAGTGCCATGGCACGCTGGGCAATGCCGTGGCAAGGCATGTGGGACGAGGCCGTGGCATGGCTTGCTGGGCAAGGCCGTGGCATGGCTTGCTGGGCAATGCCGTGGCAAGGCATGTGGGACGAGGCCGTGGCATGGCTTGCTGGGCAATGCCGTGGCTTGCCATGCCGCCACGGCCGCTGCAAGCCGGGCAACGGACCGGCATGGCACGCTGGCCGTGGCGGTGGCACGACACGCTGGCCAAGGCAGTGGCATGGCATGTTGGCCAAGGCTAAGGCATGGCACACTGGGCAACGTTGTGGCATGGCACGCTGGCCGAGGCCCTGGCATGGCATGCGGGCCGAGGCCGTGGCATGGAATGTTCGGCAATGCCGTGGCAAGGCATGCGTGCCGAGGCCGTGGCATGGCATGCGGGCCGAGGCCGTGGCATGGCATGTTGGCCAAGGCTAAGGCATGGCACGCCGGGCAACGCGGTGGCACGGCATGCTGGGCAACGCGGTGGCAAGGCTTGCGAGCCGAGGCCGTGGCATGGCATGCTGGCCGAGGCCGTGGCATGGCATGTTGAGCAACGCCGTGGCAAGGCATGCGGGCCGAGGCCGTGGCATGGCATTCGGGCCGAGGCCGTGGCATGGCTTATTGGGCGACGTCGTGGCAAGGCATGCGGGGCGAGGCCGTGGTATGTCATGCGGGCCGAGGCCGTGGCATGGCATGTGGGCCGAGGCCGTGGCATGGCATGCGGGCCGAGGTCGTGGCAAGGCATTCCGGCCTTGGCATGCTAGGCAACGCTGTGGCATGGCATGTTGGCCGAGGCCGTGGCATGGCACGCCGGGCAACGCGGTGGCATGGCATGCTGTGCAACGCCTTGGCAAGGCATGCAGGCTGAGGCCGTGTCATGGCATGCGGGCCGAAGCCGTCCGTGGCATGGCATGAGCGCCGAGGCCGTGGCATGGCATTCCGGCCTTGGCATGCTAGGCAACGCTATGGCAAGGGATGCGGGCCAAGGCCGTGGCATGGCATGTTGGCCAAGGCTAAGGCATGGCACGCCGGGCAACGCGGTGGCTTGGCATGCTGGGAAACGGGGTGGCAAGGCATGCGGGCCGAGGCCGTGGGATGGCATGCTGGTTGAGGCCGTGGCATGGCATGTTGGGCAACGTCGTGGAAAGGCATGCGGGCCGGGGCCGTGGCATGGCATGCGGGCCGGGGCCGTGGCATGTGATGCGGGACGAGGCCATGGCATGGCATGTTGGGCAACGGCGTGGCAAGGCATGCGGGCCGAGGCCGTGGCTTGGCATGCGGGCTGGGGCTGTGGCGTGGCATGCGGGACGAGGCCGTGGCATGGCATGTTGAGCAACGCCTTGGCAAGGCATGCAGGCCGATGGCGTGGCATGTCATGCGGGCCGAGGCTGTGGCATGGCATGCGGGCCGAGGCTGTGGCATGGTATTCCGGCCATGGCATACTGGGCAACGCTGTGGCATGGCATGCGGGCCGGGGCCATGGCATGGCATGTTGGCCAAGGCTAAGGCATGGCACGCCGGGCAATGCGGTGGCATGGCATGCTGGGCAACGCCGTGGCAAGGTATGCGGGACTAGGTCGTGGCAAGGCATGCGGGCCAAGGTCGTGGCATGGCATTCCGGCCTTGGCATGCTGGGCAGCGCTGTGGCATGGCATGCGGGACGAGGCCATGGCATGGCATGTTGGCCAAGGCTAAGGCATGGCACGCCGGGAAACGCGGTGGCATGGCATGCTGGGCAACGCGGTGGCAAGGCATGCGGGCCGAGGCCGAGGCATGGCATGCTGGCAGAGGCCATGGCATGGCATGTTGGGCAACCCCGTGGCATGGCATTCCGGCCTTGGCATGTTGGGCAACGCTGTGGCATGGCATGTGGGCTGAGGCCGTAGCATGGCACGTTGGCCGGCACGCCGGGCAATGCGGTGGCACGGCATGCTGGGCAACGCGGTGGGAAGGCATGCGGGCCGAGGCCGTGGCATGGCCTGCTGGCCGAGGCCGTGGCGTGTCATGTTGGGTAACGCCGTGGCAAGGCATGCGGGCCGAGGCCGTGGCGTGGCATTCGGGCCGAGGCCGTGGCATGGCATGCGGGTCGAGGCCGTGGCATGGCATGTTGGGCAACGTCGTAGCATGGCATCCGGGCCGAGGCCGTGGCAGGGCATGCGGGCCGAGGCCGTGGTATGGCATTCCGGCCTTGGCATGCTGGGCAACGCTATGGCATGGCATGCGGGCCGAGGCCGAGGCCGAGGCATGGCATGTGGGCCAATGCTAAGGCATGGCACGCCGGGCAACGCGGTGGCATGGCATGCTGGGCAACGCGGTGGCAAGGCATGCCGGCGGAGGCCGTGGCATGGCATGCTGGCCGAGGCCGTGGCATGTCATGTTGGGAAACGCCGTGGCAAGGCATGCGGGTCGAGGCCGTGGCATGGCATTCGGCCCGAGGCCGTGGCATGGCATGTTGGGCAACGTCGTGGCATGTCATGCGGGCCGAGGCCGTGGCATGGCATGCGGGCCGAGGCCGTGGCATCGCATGCGGGCCGAGGCCGTGGCCTGTAATGCGGGACGAGGCCGTGGCATGGCATGTTGGGCAACACCTAGGCAAGGCATGCGGGCCGAGGCCGTGGCATGGCATGCCAGCCTTGGCATGCTGGGCAACGCAGTGGCAAGGCATGCGGGCCGAGGCCGTGGCAAGGCATGCGGGCCGAGGCCGTGGCGTGGTATGCGGGCCGAGGTCGTGGCATGGCATGTTGGGCCGAGGCCGTGGCAAGGCATGCAGGCCGAGGCCGTGGCATGGCATGTTGGGCAACGCCATGGCAAGACATGCGGGCCGAGGCCGTGGCATGGCATGAGGGCCGAGGCCTTGGCATGGCATGTTGGGCAACGCCCTGGCAGGGCATACGGGCCGATGCTGTGGCATGTCATGCGGGCTGAGGCCGTGACATGGCAATCAGGCCTTCGCATGCTGGGGAACGCTGTGGCATGGCATGCGGGCCGAGGCCGTGGCATGGCATGTTGGCCAAGGCTAAGGCATGGCACGCTGGGCAACGCGGTAGCATGGCATGCTGGGCAACGCCTTGGCAAGGCATGTGGGCTGAGGCCGTGGCATGGCATGCGGGCCCAGGTCGTGGCATGGCATTCCGGCCTTGGCATGCTGGGCAAGGCCGAGGCCGTAGCATGGCATGTTGGGCAAGGCTAAGGCATGGCACGCCGGGCAACGCGGTGGCATGGCATGCTGGGCAACGTGGTGGCAAGGCATACGGGCCGTGGCCGTGGCATGGCATTCCGGCCTTGGCATGCAGGCCAACGCTGTGGCATGGCCTGCTGGCCGAGGACGTGGCATGGCATGTTGGCCAAGTCTAAGGCATGGCATGCGGGGCAACGCGGTGGCACGGCATGCTGGGCCACGCCGTGGCATGGCATGCGGGCCTTGGCCAACGCCAAGGCATGGCACGCTGGGCAACGCCGTGGCGTGGCATGCTGGGCAACGCCGTGGCAAGGCATGTGGGCTGAGGCCGTGGTAAGGTATGCGGGCCGAGGCCGTGGCAAGGCATGCGGTCCGAGGCCGTGGCATGGCGTGCTGGCGAATGCTAAGCCATGGGATGCGGGGCAACTCCATGGCATGGCACGCTAGTGAATGCTAAGGCATGGCATGCGGGGCAAGTCCATGGCATGGCCTGCTGGCCAATGCTGCAGCCGTCGCGCAACTCGTCCTGTAGCACCAGCAAATCCCCCTGGGCAACGCTGAATTTCATTTCGTCGCGCATGTGAATCATTTTTGTGTCTCGGGGCGCACTCTATGTGCTCTCGGACCTCCGCAGGGGGACAAAAACCGGAGGGAAGGGACGAGGCCGGGGCATGGCACGCGGGCCGAGGCCGTGGCATGGCATTCCGGCCTTGGCATGCTGGGCAACGCGGTGGCAAGGCATGCGGGCCGAGGCCGTGGCATGTCATGCGGGCCGAGGCCGTGGCAAGGAATGCGT
>NW_021027400.1:1186796-1196796 GCF_004153795.1 Camellia sinensis
TGCCTTGGCCTCGGCATGGCATGGTGCTGGCGTTGGCTGGGCTGCCTTGGCCGTGGCATGGCATGTTGCTGGCTTTGGTTGGGCTGCCTTGCCTGTGGCATGGCATGCCACTAGCCTTGGCTTTAGCATGACATGCTGCTGGCTTTGGCCTTGGCCGTGGCATGGCATGATGCTGGCCTTGGCCTTGGCACAGCATGCTGCTGGCTTTGGCTGGGCTGCCTTTGCCGTGGCATGGCATGCTTCTGGCCTTGGCCTTGGCGTGGCATGCTGCTGGCCTTGGCCTTGGCACGGCATGCTGCTGGCCTTAGCATGGCAGCCTGCTGCAATTGGCCTTGACATGGCATGCTGCTGGCTTTGGCTGGGCTGCCTTGGCCTTGGCATGGCATGCGGCTGACCTTGGCTTTGTCATGGCATGCTGCTGGCTTTGGCTGGGCTGCCTTGGCCATGGCATGGCATGCTGCGGGCCTTGGCCTGGGCTTGGCATGCTGCGTGCTTTCGCTGGGCTGCCTTGGCCTTGGCATGGCATGCTGCCGGCCTTGGCCTCGGCATGGCATGCTGCTGGCTTTGGCTGGGCTACCTTGGCCGTGGCATGGCATGCTGCCGGCCTTGGCCTCGGCATGGCATGCTGCTGGCCTTGGCCTCGGTATGGCATGCTGCTGACTTTGGCTGGGCTGCCTAGCCCGTGGCCTGGCATGCTGCGGGCCTTGGCCTTGGCATGGCATGCTGCTGGCTTTAGCTGGGCTGCCTTGGCCGTGGCTGGGCAAGCTGCTGGCCTTGGACTGGGCGTGGCATGCTGCTGGCTTTAGCTGGGCTACCCTGGCCTTGCACGGCATGCTGCTGGCCATGCCCTCGGCATGGCATGCTGCTGGCTTTAGCTGGGCTGCCTTGGCCATGGCATGGTATGCTGCTAGCCTTTGCCTCGGCATGGCATGCTGCTGGCGTTGGCTGGGCTGCCTTGGCCGTGGCAAGGCATGCTGCCGGCCTTGGCCTCGGCATGGCATGCTGCTGGCTTTGGCTGGGCTGCCTTGCCCATGGCACGGCATGCTGCTGGCCTTGGCCTTGGCATGACATGCTGCTAACTTTGGCTGGGCTGCCTTGGCCGTGGCAGGGCATGCTGCTGGCCTTGGCCTTGGCGTGGCATGCTGCTGGCTTTGGCTCGGCTGCCTTGGCCGTGGCACGGCATGCTGCTGGCCTTGGCCTTGGCATGGCATGCCACTGGCTTTGGCTCGGCTGCCTTGGCCGTGGCATGGCATGCTTCTGGCCAAGGCCTTGGCATGGCATGCTGCTGGCCTTGGCCTTGGCATGGCATGCTGCTGGTCTTCGCCTGGGCATGGCATGCCACTGTCTTTGGCTGGGCTGCCTCGGCCGTGGCATGGCATCCTGCTCGCCTTGGCCTTGGCACGGCAAGCTCCTGGCTTTGGCTGGGCTGCCTTGTCCGTGGCATGGCAGGCTGCTGGCCCTGGCCTTGGCATGGCATGCTGCTGGCTTTCGCTGGGCTGCCTTGGCCTTGGCATGGCATGCTGCTATCTTTGGCCGGGCTGCCTCGGCCATGGCATGGCATGCTGCTAGCCTTGGCCTTTGCGTGGCATGCTGCTGGCTTTGGCTGGGCTGCCTTGGCCGGGGCATGGCATGGTGCTGGCCTTGGCCTTCGCATGCCATGTTGCTGGCTTTGGCTGCGCTGCTTTGTCCGTGGCATGGCAGGCTGCTGGCCTTGGCCTTGGTATCGCATGCTGCTGGCTTTCGCTGGGCTGCGTTGGCCTTGGCATGGCATGCTGCTGTCTTTGGCTGGGCTACCTTGGCCATGGCATGGCATGCTGTGGGCCTTGGCCTGGGATGGGATGCTGCTGGCTTTGGCTGGGGTGCCTTCGCCTTGGCATGGAATGCTGCCGGCCTTGGCCCCGGCATGGCATGCTGCTGGCTTTGGCTGCGCTGCCTTCGCCGTGGCAGGCCATGCTGCCGGCCATGGCCTCAGCATGGCATGCTACTGGCTTTGGCTGGGCGGCCTTGCCCGTGGCAAGCCATGCTGCTGGCCTTGGCCTTGGCATGGCATGCTGCTGGCTTTGGCTGTGCTGCCTTGGTCGGGGCATGGCGTGCTGCTGGCCTTGGCCTTAGCCGTGGCATAGCATGCTGCTGGCCTAGGCCTTGGCATGGCATGCTGCTGGCTTTGGCTGGGCTACCTTGGCCTTGGCATGGCATGCGGCTGGCCTTGCCCTCGGCATGGCAAGCTGCTGGCTTTGGATGGGCTGTCTTGGCCATGGCACGGCATGCTGCTGGCCTTGGCTTCGGTATGGCATGCTGCTGGCTTTGGTTGGGCTGCCTTGGCCTTGGCATGGCATGCTGCTGGCCTTGACCTTGGCATGGCTTGCTGTCGGCCTTGTCCGGGGCATGGCATGCTGCTGGCCTTGGCCTTGGCATGGCATGCTGCTGGCTTTGGCCGGGCTACCTTGGCCGGGGCATGGCATGCTCCTGGACTTGGCCTTAGCATGGCATGCTGCTGGCCTTGGCCTTAGCAGGGCATGCTGCTGGCTTTGGCTGGGCTGTCTTGGCCTTGGCATGGCATGCTGCTGGCCTTGGCCATGGCATGCCAAGCTGCTGGCTTTGGCTGGGCTACCTTGGCCTTGGAATGGCATGATGCTGGCCTTGGCCTTGGCATGCCATGCTGCAGGCTTTGGCTGGGCTGCCTTGGCCTTGGCATGGCACCCTGCAGGCTTTAGTTGGGCTGCCTTCGCCGGGCATGGCATGCTGCTGACCTTGGCCTTGGCATGGCATGCTGCTGGCTTTGGCTGGGCTGCCTTAGCCGTGGCATGGCATGCTGCTGGCCTTGGCCTTGGCATGGCATGCTGCTGGCTTTGGCTGGGCTGCGTTGGCCTTAGCATGCCATGCTGCTGGGCTTGGCCTTGGCGTGGCATGCTGCTGGCTTTGGCTGGGCTGCCTTGGCCGTGGCATGGCATGCTGTTGGCCTTGGCCTTGGCATGGCATGCTGTTGGCTTTGGCTGGGCTGCCTTGGCCATGGCAGGGCATGCTGCTGGCCTTGGCCTTGGCCTTGGCATGCCATGCTGCTGGCTTTGGCTGGGCTGCCTTGGCCTTGGCATGGTATGATGGTGGCCTTGGCCTTGGCATGCCATGCTGCTGGCTTTGGCTGGGCTGCCTTGGCCTTGACATGGCATGATGCTGGCCTTGGCCTTGGCATGCCATGCTACTGGCTTTGGCTGGGCTGCCTTGGCCTCGGCATGGCATGATGCTGGCCTTGGCCATGGCATGCCAAGCTGCTGGTTTTGGCTGGGCTGCCTTGACCTTGGCATGGCATGCTGCTGGCCTTGGTCGTGGCATGGCATGCTACTGGCCTTGGCTTGGGCATGGCATGCGGCTGGCTTTGGCTTGGCTGCCTTGGCCTTGGCATGACGTGCTGCTGGCCTTGCCCTCGGCATGGCAGGCTGCTGGCTTTGGCTGGGCTGCCATGGCCGTGGCATGGCATGCTGCTAGCCTTGGCCTTGGCATGGCATGCTGCTGGCTTTGGTTGGGCTGCCTTGTCCTTGGCATGTCATGCTGCTGGCCTTGGCCTTGGCATGTCATGCTGCTGGCTTTGGCTGGGCTGCCTTGGCCCCGGCACGGCATGCTGCTGGCCTTGGCCTTGGCATGGCTTGCTGCTGGCTTTAGCTGGGCTGCCTTGGCCATGGCATGCCATGCTGTTGGCTTTGGCTGGGCTGCCTCAGCCTTGGCATGCCATGCTGCCGGCCATGGTTTTGGGGCTGGGCTGCCTTGGCTGCAGTTCTTATGACTAGACGTACGTTGCGTGCAAAGGCGTGCGCGACGATGCGCGCAACACGTGCACCACGGTCAAAAAGACTGTGCCCGCGGTATTCGCACAGGCCACGTTGCCCATGCCGCGGGCATGCCAGGCAAGGCTGCCCAGGCCGGCTGCATGCCAGGCCTGCCAGACCGTGCGCATGTCATGCCGCGGCGTGTCATGTTGGGCAACGCCGTGGCAAGGCATGCAAGCCGAGGCCATGGCATGGCATGCGGGCCGACGCCGTGGCATGGCATGTTGGGCAATGCCGTAGCATGCCATGCGGGTCGAGGCTGTGGCATGGCATTCCGGCCTTGGCATGCAGGGCAACGCTGTGGCATGGCATGCGGGCCATGGCCGAGGCCGTGGCATGGCATGCGGGCCGAGGCCGTGGCATGGCATTTCGGCCTTGGCATACTGGGCAACGCTGTGGCATGGCATGCAGGCCGCCGCCGTGGCATGGTATGCGGGCTACCGCCGTGGCATGGCATGTTGGCCAAGGCTAAGGCATGGCACGCCGGGCAACGCGGTGGCATGGCATGCTGAGCAACGCGGTGGCAAGGCATGCAGGCCGAGGTCATGGCATGGCATGTTGGGCAACGACGTGGCAAGTCATTCGGGCCGAGGCCGTGGCAGGGCATGTGGGCCGAGGCCGTGGCATGGCATGTTGGCCAAAGCTAAGGCATGGCATGCCGGGCAACGCGGTGGCATGGCATGCTGGGTAACGTCGTGGCATGGCATGCGGGCCGAGGGTGTGGCATGGCATGCGGGCAACGCGGTGGCATGGCATGCTGGGCAACGCCGTGGCAAGGAATGCGGGCCGAGGCCGTGGCATGGGAAGTTGGGCCAAGGCCGTGGCAAGGCATGTTGGCCGAGGCCGTGGCATGGCATGTTGGGCAACGCCGTGGCAAGACATGCGGGCCGAGGCCGTGGCATGGCATGCGGGCCGAGGCCTTGGCATGGCATGTTGGGCAACGCCCTGGCAGGGCATGCGGGCCGATGCTGTGGCATGTTATGCGGGCCGAGGCCGTGACATGGCATTCCGGCCTTAGCATGCTGGGCAACGCTATGGCATGGCATGCGGGCTGAGGCCGTGGCATGGCATGTTGGCCAAGGCTAAGGCATGGCACGCCAGGCAACGCGGTGGCATGGCATGCTGGGCTACGCGGTGGCAAGGCATGCGGGCCGAGGCCGTGGCATGGCACGCTGGCCGAGGCCATGGCATATCATGTTGGGCAACGCCGTGGCCAGGCATGCGGGCCGAGGCCGTGGCATGGCATTCAGGCTGAGGCCGTCGCATGGCATGCGGGCCGAGGCCGTGGCATGGCATTCAGGCTGAGGCCGTCGCATGGCATGCGGGCCGAGGCCGTCGCATGGCATGTTGGGCAATGCCGTAGCATGGCATGTGAGCCGAGGCCGTGGCATGGCATTCCGACCTTGGCATGCTGGGCAACGCTGTGGCATGGCATGCGGGTCGAGGACGAGGCATGGCATGTTGGCCAAGGCTAAGGCATGGCACGCCGGGCAATGCGGTGAAAAGGCATGCGGGCGGAGGCCGTGGCATGGCATGGTGGCCGAGGCCGTGGCATGTCATATTAGGCAACACCGTGGCAAGGCATGCGGGCCGAGGCCGTTGCCCGTGGCATGCGGGCCGAGGCCGTGGCATGGCGTGTTGGGCAACGCCGTGGCATGTCATGCGGGCCGAGGCCCTAGCATGTCATGCGGCCGAGGCCCTGGCATGGCATTCCGGCCTTGGCATGCTGGGCAACGCTGTAGCATAGCATGCGGGCCACCGGCGTGGCATGGCATGTTGGCCAAGGATAAGGCATGGCACGCCGGGCAACGTGGTGGCATGGCATGCTGTGCAACGCGGTGGCAAGGCATGAGGGCCGAGGCCGTGGCATGGCGTGCTGGGCAATGACGTGGCAAGTCATTCAGGCCGAGGCCGTGGCGTGGTATTCGGCCCGAGGCCGGGGCAGGGCATGCGGGCCGAGGCCGTGGCACGGCATGTTGGCCAAAGCTAAGGCATGGCATGCCGGGCAACGCGGTGGCATGGCATGCTGGGCAATGCCGTGGCAAGGCATGCGGGCCGAGGCCGTGGCATGGCATGCGGGCCGAGGTCGTGGCATGGCTTGCTGGCCGAGGCCGTGGCATGTCATGTTTGGCAACGCCATGGCAAGACGTGCGGGTCGTGGCATGGCATGGAATGCAGGCCGAGGCCGTAGCATGGCATGTTGGGCAACGCCGTGGCAAGACATGCGGGCCGAGGCCGTGGCATGCCATGTGGGCCGAGGCCGTGGCATGCCATGCTGGGCAACGCCTTGGCAAGGCATGCAGGCCTAGTCCGGGGCATGTCATGCGGGCCGAGACCGGGGCATGGCACGCGGGCCGAGGCTGTGGCATGGCATTTCGGCCTTGGCATGCTGGGCAACGCGGTGGCAAGGCATGGCATGCTGCTGGCTTTGGCGGGGCCGCCTTGGTCGTGGCATGGCATGCTGCTGGCCTTGGCCTTGGTATGGGATGTTGTTGGCCTTGGCCTTGTCATGGCATGCTGCTAGCTTTGGCTGGGCGGCCTTGTCCGTGGCATGGCATGCTGCTGGCCTTGGCCTGGGCATGGCATGCTGCTGGCTTTGGTTGGGCTGCCTTGGCCGTGGCATGGCATGCTGCTGCCTTTGGCTGGGCTGCCTAGGCCATGGCATGCTGCTGGCTTTGGCTGGGCTGCCTTAGCCTTGGCATGCCTTGCTGCCGGCCTTGGCCTCGACATGGCATGCTGCTGGCTTTAGCTGCGCTGCCTTGGCCGTGGTTTGGCTTGCTGCCGGCCTTGTCCTCGACATGGCATGCTGCGGGCATTGGCTGGGCTGCCTTGGCCTTAGAATGGCATGCTGCGGGCGTAGGCCTGGGCATGGCATGCTGCTAGCTTTGGCTGGGTTGCCTTCGCCTTGCCATGGCATGCTGCCGGCCTTGGCCTCGACATGGCATGCTACTGGCTTTGGGTGCGCTGCCTTGGCCGTGGCATGCAATGCTGTCGGCCTTAGCCTCGGCATGGCATGCTGCTGGCTTTGGTTGGGCTGCCTTGCATGTGGCATGCCATGCTGCTAGCCTTGCCCTTGGCATGCCATGCTGCTGGCTTTGGCTGGGCTGCCTTGGCCCTAGCATGGCATGCTGCTGGCCTTGGCCTTGGCCTTGGCATGGCATGCTCCTAGCTTTGGCGGGGCTTCCTTGGCCTTGGCATGCCATGCTGCTGGCCTTGCCCTTGGCCTGGCAGGCTGCTGGCTTTGGCGGGGCTGCCTTCGCCGTGGCATGGCATGCTGCTGGCCTTGGCCTTGGCATGGCATGTTGTTGGCTTTGGCTAGGCTGCCTTGGCCGTGGCATGGCAAGCTGCTGGCTTTGGCTGGGCTGCCTTGGTCGTGGCATGGCATGCTGCTAGCCTTGGCCTTGGCATGGCATGCTGCTGGCTTTGGCTGGGCTGCCTTGGCCGTGCCATGGCATGCTGTTGGCCTTGGCCCGGGCAATGCGGTGGCATGGCATGCTGGGAAATGGGGTGGCAAGCCATGCGGGCCGAGGCCGTGGCATGGCGTGCTGGTCGAGGCCGTGGCATGGCATGTTGGGCAACGCCGTGGCAAGGCATGCGAGCTGAGGCCGTGGCATGGCATTCGGGCCGGGGCCGGGGCATGGCATGCGAGTCGAGGCCGTGGCATGTCATGCGGGACGAGGCCGTGGCATGACATGTTGGGCAACGCCTTGGCAAGGCATGCGGGCCGAAGCCGTGGCATGTCATGCGGGCCGAGGTCGTGGCATGGCATTCCGGCCGAGGCCGTGGCATGGCATTCCGGCCTTGGCATGTTGGGCAACGCTGTGGCATGGCATGCGGGCCAAGACCGTGGCATGCGGGACGAAGACGTGGCATGTCATGCGGGCTGAGGCCGTGGCATGGTATTCCGGCCTTGGCATGCTGGGCAACGCTGTGGCATGGCATGCGGGCCAAGGCCGTGGCATGGCATGTTGGCCATGGCTGTGGCATGGCATGTTGGCCAAGGCTAAGGCATGGCACGCCGAGCAACGCGGTGGCATGGCATGCTGGGCAACACCGTGGCAAGGCATGCGGGACGAGGCCGTGGCAAGGCATGCGGGCCGAGGCCGTGGCATGGGATTCCGGCCTTGGCATGCTGGGCAACGCTGTGGCATGGCATGCGGGACGAGGCCGTGGCATGGCATGTTGGCCAAGGCTAAGACATGGCACGCCGGGCAACGCGGTGGCATGGCATGCTGGGCAACGCGGTGGCAAGGCATGCGGGCCGAGGCCGTGGCATGGCATGCTGGGCGACGCCGTGGCAAGGCATGCCGGCCGAGGCCGCGGCATGGCATGCGGGCCGAGGCCGTGGCATGGCATTCCGGCCTTGGCATGGTGGGCAACGCTGTGGCATGGCATGCGGGCCGAGGCCGTGGCATGGCATTCCAGCCTTGGCATGGCATTCCAGCCTTGGCATGCTGGGCAACACTGTAGCATGGGATGCGGGCCGAGGCCGTGGCATCGCATGTTGGCCAAGGCTAAGGCATGGCACGCCGGGCAACGCGGTGGCATGGCATGCTAGGCAACGCGGTGGCGAGGCATGCGGGCCGAGGCTGTGGCATGGCATGCTGGCCGAGGCCGTGGCGTGTCATGCTGGGCAACGCTGTGGCAAGGCATGCGGGCCGAGGCCGTGGCATGGCATTCGGGCCGAGGCTGTGGCATGACATGCGGGCCGAGGCCGTGGCATGGCATTCCGGCCTTGGCATGCTGGGCAACGCTGTGGCGTGGCATGCGGGCCACGGCCGTGGCATGGCATGTTGGCCAAGGCTAAGGCATGGCACGCCAGGCAATGCGGTGGCATGACATACTGGGCAACGCGGTGGCAATGCATGCAGGCCGAGGCCGTGGCATGGCATGTTGGGCAACGACGTGGCAAGTCATTCGGGCCGAGGCCGTGGCATGGCATTTGGGCCGAGGCCGTGGCATGGCATGTTGGCCAAAGCTAAGTCGTGGCATGCCGGGCAACGCGGTGGCATGGCATGCTAGGCAATGCCGTGGCAAGGCATGCGGGCCGAGGGCGTGGCATGGCATGCGGGCCGAGGCCGCGGCATGGCATGCTGGCCGAGGCCGTGGCATGGCATGTTTGGCAACGTCGTGGCAAGACATGCGGGCTGTGGCATGTCATGGCATGCGGGCCGAGGCCGTGGCATGGTATGTTGGGCAACGCCGTGGCAAGTCATGAGGGCCGAGGCCGTGGCATGGCCTGCGGGCCGCGGCCGTGGCATGGAATGTTGGGCAACGCCTTGGCTAGGCATGCGGGCCGAGGCCGGGGCATGTCGTGCGGGCCAAGGCCGTGGCATGGCATTCCGGCCCTGGCTTGTTGGGCAACGCGGTGTCAAGGCTTGCGGGCTGAGGCCGTGGCATGGTATGCGGGCCAAGGCCGTGGCATGGCATGTTGGCCAAGGCTGAGGCATGGCACGCCGGGCAACGCGGTGGCATGGCATGCTGGGCAACGCGGTGGCAAGGCATGCAGGCCGAGGCCGTGGCATGGCTAGTTGGGCCGAGGTTGTGGCAAGGCATACGGGCCGAGGCTGTGGCATGGCATGTTGGGCAACACTGTGGCAAGACATGCGGGCCGAGGCCGTGGCATGGCATGCGGGCTGAGGGCTTGGCATGGCATGTTGGGCAACGCCCTGGCAGGGCATGCAGGCCGATGCTGTGGCGTGTCATGCGGGCCGAGGCCGTGACATGGCATTCTGGCCTTGGCATGCTGGGCAACACTGTGGCAAGGCATGCGGGCCGAGGCCGTGGCATGGCATGTTGGCCAAGGCTAAGGCATGGCACGCCGGGCAATGTGGTGGCATGGCATGCTGGGCAACGCCGTGGCAAGGCATGCGGGCCGAGGCCGTGGCATGGCATGCAGGCCGAGGCCGTGGCATGGCATTCCGTCCTTGGCATGCTGGGCAAGGCCGAGGCCGTGGCATGGCATGTTGGGCAAGGCTAAGGCATGGCACGCCAGGCAACACGGTGGCATGGCATGCTGGGCAACACGGTGGCAAGGCATGCGGGCCAAGGCCGTGGCATGGCTTGCGGGTCGAGGCCGTGGCGTGGCATTCTGGCCTGGGCAGCGACCGCTGCGCCCTCCTACTCATCGGGGCCTGGCGCTTGCCCCGACAGCCGGGTATAGGTCGCGCGCTTAAGCG
>NW_021027400.1:1201796-1221796 GCF_004153795.1 Camellia sinensis
CAAGGCGCCTTCCACTGGGGAAGCGCAGGCAACTAGCTTGGAGGCAAGTCAAAGCCAACCGGATGGCTACCAACCGAGGGACATAAATTTTCACAAGGAGCTTCCACTAGGAGAGCGCAGGCAACTCGTAGGCAAGTCAAAGCCAACCGAACGGCAATTAACCGAGGGACATAACTTTTCGCAAGGACCTTTTCCACTAGGGAAAGCGCAGGCAACCTGTAGGAATCCCGCAGATGATGAAGAGGAATGCACCAGTGGAGCTCGTTGCACAGGCAGGGATCCATCCAACTCGCACAAACCAAACACAACTCACGCGCCCCGACGTACACTACGCACCAGCCGCCTGAAACGAATCACACCCCGAAGGACAAGAAGCCAAACGAACGTGTGAGAACATTCAGAGAAGCCGAGCAAGCACCGGTTAGCGCGACTGCAAGTAACAAAGGCAACGTGCAAAACTTCTGAGGGACATACTTTTCGCAACAAGCTTCCACTTGGAAAGCATAGACAGCTCGTTCGCAAGTCAAAGCCAACGAAACGGCAATTACCCGAGGGACATGATTTTCACAAGGCGCCTTCCACTGGGGAAGCGCAGGCAACTAGCTTGTAGGCAAGTCAAAGCCAACCGGATGGCTACCAACCGAGGGACATAAACTTTCGCAAGGAGCTTCCACTAGGAGAGAGCGCAGGCAACTCGTAGGCAAGTCAAAGCCAATCGAACGGCAATTAACCGAGGGACATAACTTTTCGCAAGGACCTTTTCCACTGGGGAAAGCGCAGGCAACCTGTTGGAATCCCGCGGATGATGAAGAGGAATGCACTAGTGGAGTTCGCTGTACAGGCAGGGATCCAACCAACTCGCACAAACCAAACACAACTCAAGCGCCACGACGTACACTACACACCAGCCGCCCGAAACGAATCACACCCCGCAAGACTAAGAAGCCCGACGACCGTGAGAAAACATTTAGAGAAGCCGAGCAAGCACCGGTTAGCGCTACTGCAAAAAACGAAAGGCAACTGGCAACTTCTGGGGGACATAACTTTCACGACAACCTTCCACTGGGAAAGCGCAGGCAACTCGTTCGTAAGTCAAAGCCAACCAAATGGCAATTAACCGAGGGACACACTTTTCGCAAGGCACCTTCCACTAGGGAAGCGCAGGCAACTCGAAGGCGAGTCGAAGACAACCTAAATGCATTTACCCGAGGGACATGGAGGAATGCACCAGTGGAGTTCGCTGCATAGGCAGGGATTCGTCCAACTCGCACAAACCAAACACAACTCACGCGCCACGACGTACACTATGCACCAAACCCCCAAAACGAATCAGCCCCCGAAGGACTAAGAAGCCCGACGAACGCGCGAAAAATTTAGAGAAGCCGAGCAAGCACCGGTTACCGCAAATGCAAATAACAAACGCAACAGGCAACTTTCAAGGGACATACTTTTCGCAACAAGCTTCCACTAGGAAAGCATAGGCAACTCGTTTGAATGTCAAAGCCAACCAAATGGCAATTACTCGAGGGACACGCTTTTCGCGAGGCACCTTCCACTAGGAAAGCGCAGGCAACCCGAAGGCGAGTCGAAGACAACCTAAAGGCGATCACCCGAGGGATATGGAGGAATGCACCAGTGGAGTTCGCTGCACAGGCAGGGATCCGTCCAACTCGCACAAACCAAACACAACTCACGCGCCACGACATACACTATGCACCAGCCCCCCAAAACGAATCACCCCCCGAAGGAATAAGAAGCCCGACGAACGCGCGAAAACATTTAGAGAGGCCGAGCAAGCACCGGTTAGCGCGAATGCAAATAACAAACGCAACAGGTAACTTTCGAGGGACATACTTCTCGCAACAAGCTTCCACAAGGAAAGCACAGGCAACTCGTTCGCACGCCAAAGCCAACCAAATGGCAATTTAACCGAGGGACATGCATTTCGCAAGGCAACTTGTACAATTACCCGAGGGACATGGCATGCTTGCCAAGGCCGTGGCATGATATGCTGCTGGCCAAGGCCGGGGCATGCCATGCTGCTGGATAAGGCCGTGGCAAGGTATGCTGATGGCCAAGGCCGTGGCATGGCATGCCATGCTGCTGGACGAGGCCGTGGCAAGGCATGCTGCTGGCCAAGGCTTTGGCATGGCATGCTGCTGCCCAAGGCTTGGGCTTGCCATGCTGCTGGAAAAGTCCTTGGCATGGCATGTTGCTGGCCAAGGCCGTCGCATGGCATGGCATGGCATGCTGCTGGCCAAGGACTAGGCATGGCATGCTGCTGCTGGCCAAGGCCATGGCATGCCGTGCTACTGGCCAAGGCCGTGGCATGACATGTTAGCCAAGGACAGGGCCAAGGCTTTGGCATGGCATGCTGCTGGCCAAGGCCGTGGCATGGCATGCTTGCTGACCAAGGCCGGAGCATAGCATGCTGCTGGCCAAGGCCGTGGCATGGCATGCTTGCCAAGGCGGGGGCATGGCATGCTGCTGCCCAAGGCTTTGGCATGCCATGTCGCTGGCCAAGGCTGTGACATGGCATGCTGCTGGCCAAGGCTGTGGCATGACATGCTGGCCAAGGTCGAGGCATGGCACGCTGCTAGCCAAGGCCGTGGCATGGCATGCTGCTGGCCAAAGCCGTGGCATGACAAGCTTGCCAAGGCCGGGGCATGGCATGCTGCTGGCCAAGGCTTTGGCATGCCATGTTGCTGACCAAGGCTGTGGCATGGCATGCTGCTGGCCAAGGCCGGGGCATGGCATGCTACTGGCCAAGGCCGTGGCATGGCATGTTGCTGGCCAAGGCCGTGGCATGACATGCTTGCCAAGGCCGGGGCATGGCATGCTGCTAGCCAAGGCTTTGGCATGCCATGATGCTGGCCAAGGCTGTGGCATGGCATGCTGGCCTAGGCCGACGTGCCACCGCCACCACCGCGGGCCGCCACTCGACACATCCTGTGCTTGGCTATGTAGTTTCGATGCCACAAGCCAAGCAAGGGCATGTGCGAAGCGCCCGCCTAGGCATAGGCGTGGCCTGTGGCCTGGCCATGCTGGCCAGCCTTAAGGGAGGTGCCCCCCCCCCCCCTTATCGTAGCTTGTTAAGCCCTTTTTCATCTGGCAGGAGGAAACATCACCTATGCTCGAGGAGTCATATGGGGTTTTTTTAAAAAGTAACGTTTTTTTGCAAGAATTTTCAACATAAAAGTTGAAGGAAATAATTAAAGACACCATAAAAAAAATTAAAAAAATATATTTGCCCATCGGAATATTTTATTTTAATTTATTTCAATTTTAATACTTAAAAAATAATAAAAATTACTAAAAATAGTCCAAAAATTCGAGAAAAATTCCAACAATTATAAGATGAGGCACTAGTAATTATAGTAATTTTTTTTTATTTTTTATTCATTTTATTATAATCTTTATGAGTAAATAAATAATTAAAAAACCCGACGAACGTGCAAAAACTCTTAGAGAAACCGAGCAAGCATCGAATAGCTCGAATGCAACTAACAAACGCAACAGGCAACTTCCGAGGGACATGCTTTTCACAACAAGCTTCCGCTGGGAATGCACTGGCAACTTGTTCGCAAGTCAAAGGCAACCATATGGCTATTACCCGAGGGACATGCATTTCGCAGGGCAACTTGTACGTAAGTCAGAGCCAAACCAAATGGCAATTACTCGAGGGACAGGATTGCTTACCAAGGGCGTGGCATGCGATGTTCTTGGGCCCATGTATTTTTTTTTAGCCACAATGCAGGGGACCTTTTGTAGTCTGTTATTTCATGATGATTGATCGTGTGATCCTCATGTGACTCGATACGAGGGTGGTTTCGAGCCATCTCCGCCAAGAGTGATTGGGGAGTCACTGCTATGGGGAATAGTGGTTCGATAACTAGCCGAGTTAGAGACTGGGAGATGAGCGGGAGGATAGCTACCGGTTTTCTGGTTGCTTCTTGTCTTCATGTGACCCATCCTAATTGATTATATTGCCACGCCTGACATGGAGTGATGGGGACACTACCGTGGGGTTTGAGGCTTGTGATCTACCAAGGAAGGGACTGGGGGATGTGATGATTGCTCTCATGTTTTGATTGGCTATGTATTGGTTTGTTGTAGCGGGGCTATTGTTTTTCCACTAAACTTCTCAAGACCGTGGATTATGGTGATTGACTTTGCAGGCTTCATGTGACTCAGCCAGGATCTTTCATGGGATAGATATTTTCCTTCGTCATGGCTTTGGTTGAGTGGCTAGGATGTCACGGCTATGAGAAGCGAGATGCTTATTGGATTCCATGCTCTCATCCGAGGTAGAGACTGGGAGAAAGCGGGGGCGGCTATCATTTTTCGATTGATCTTGTTGGGTTTTTAGTTAGTTACATTTGTATTGAGTGTTTCTGTTATGTTTTATACGTCTATGGTGTGTGTTTGTTTATTTGCCCATATATCCACCCCATGTTTTCATCTATTATCTTTGATGATAGGGGTTACTTGGGGACAAAAAGGATATATGGGCAAAGTGGGGTTCTATTTTTTATATTTATGTTTATGTTGTAGGATGTCCAGTGGTAGTTTTGTGATGTTTTTGTTCGTCTATTATTTGTTGTAGGGCGTACCTGGGGTATGCCCCTTGTAAACTTGTACATTTTACTGTCTTTATTTTATGACTTACTTACCCAAAAAAAAAAAAATGCGATGTTCTTGGCCAAGGCCATGCCACGCCACGCTGCGGGACAAGGCCGTGGCAAGACATGCGGCTGGCCTTGGCCTTGGCATGGCATGCCGCTGGCTTTGGCTGGGCTGCCTTGGCCTTGGCAGGGCATGTTGCTGGCTTTGGCTGGGCTGCCCTGGCCTTGGCCTCGGCATGGCTTGCTGCTGGCCTTGGCCTTGGCATGGCATGCTGCTGGCTTTGGCTGGGCTGCCTTGGCTGTGGCAAGGCCTGCTGCTGGCCTGGGCCATGGCATGGCATGCTGCTGGCATTGGCTGGGCTGCCTTGGCCGTGGCATGGCATGCTGCTAGCCTTGGCCTCGGCATGGCATGCTGTTGGCCTTGGCTTTGGCATGGCTTGCAGCTGTCTTGGCCTGGGCTGCCTTGGCCTTGGCATGGCATGCTGCTGCCTTGGCCTTGGCATTGCATGCAGCCGGCTTTGGCTGGGCTGCCTTGGCCGTGGCATGGCATGCTGCGGGCAGTGGCCCTTGGCATGGCATGCTGCTGGCTTTGGCTGGGCTGCCTTTACCGTGGCATTGCATGCTGCTGGCCTTCGCCTTGGCATGGCATGCAGTTGGATTTGGCTGCGCTGCCTTTGCCGTGGCATGGCATACTGCTGGCCGTGGCCTTGGCCTGGCATGCTGCTGGCTTGGGCTGGGCTGCCTTGGCCTTGGCATGGCATGCTGCTGGCCTTGGCCTTGGCATGGCATGCTGCTGGCTTTGGCTGGGCTACCTTGGCAATGGCATGGCATGCTGCTGGCCTTTGCCTTGGCATGGCATGCTGCTGGCATGGGCTGGGCTGCCGTGGCCTTGGCGTGGCATGCTGCTGGCCTTGGCCTTGGCATCGCATGCTGCTAGCTTTGGCTGGGCTGCCTTGGCCTTGGAATGGCATGCTGCTGGCCTTGGCCATGGCATGGCATGGCATGCTTCTGGCTTTGGCTGGGCTGCCTTGGCCGTGGCTTGCTACCGGCCTTGGCCTTGGCATGGCATGCTTCTGGCTTTGGCCTTGGCCTTGGCATGGCATGCTTCTGGCTTTGGCATGGCATGCTACTAGCCTTGGCCTTGGCATGGCATGCTGTTGGCTTGGGTTGGGCTGCCTTGGCCTAGGCATGGCATGCTGCTGGCCTTGGCCTTGGTGTGGCATGCTGCTAGCTTTGGCTGGGCTGCCTTGGCCGTGGAATGGCATGCTACTGGCCTTGGCCCTTGGCTTGGCATGCTGTGTGCTTTGGCTGGGCTGCCTTGGCCGTGGCATGGCACGCTGCTCGCCGTGGCACTTGGCATGGCATGTTGCTGGCTTTGGGTGGGCTGCCTTTGCCGTGGCATTGCATGCTGCTGGCCTTGGCCTTGGCATGGCATGCTGTTCGCTTTGGCTGCGTTGCCTTTGCCATGGCATGGCATGCTGCTGGCCTTGGCCTTGGCATGGCATGCTGCTGGCTTGGGCTGGGCTGGGCTGCCTTGGCCTTGGCATGGCATGCTGTTGGCCTTGGCCTTGGCATGGCATGCTGCTGGCTTGGGCTGGGCTGCCTTGGCCCTGGCATGGCATGCTGCTGGCCTTGGCCTTGGCGTGGCATGCTGCTGGCTTTGGCTAGGTTGCCTTGGCATTGGCATGGCATGCTGCTGGCCTTGGCCTTCGCATGGCATGCTGCTGGCTTGGACTGGGCTGCCTTGGCCATGGCATGGCATGTTGCTGGCCTTGACCTTGACATGGCATGCTGCTGGCTTTGGCTGGGCTACCTTGGCCGTGGCATGGCATGCTACTGGCCTTGGCCTTGGCATGGCATGCTGCTGGCTTTGGCTAGGCTGCCTTGGTCATGGCTTGGCATGCTGCTGGCCTTGGCCGTTGAACTTTGCATGGCATGTTGCTATTTTGGGCTGGGCTGCCTTGGCCTTGGCATGGCATGCTGCTGCCTTGGCCTTGGAATGGCATCCGGCTGGCTTTGGCTGGGCTGCCTTGGCCGTGGCATGGCACGCTGCGGGCCGTGGCACCTGGCATGGCATGCTGCTGGCTTTTGGTGGGCTGCCTTTGCCGTGGCATTGCATGCTGCTGGCTTTGGCCTTGGCATTGCATGCTGTTGGCTTTGGCTGCGTTGCCTTTGCCATGGCATGGCATGCTGCTGGCCTTGGCCTTGGCATGGCATGCTGCTGGCTTGGGCTGGGCTGCCTTGGCCTTGGCATGGCATGCTGCTGGCCTTGGCTTTGGCATGGCATGCTATTGGCTTTGGCTGGGCTACCTTGGCCGTGGCATGGCATGCTACTGGCCTTGGCCCTTGGCATGGCATGCTGCTGGCTTTGGCTGGGCTGCCTTGGCTGTGGCATGGCATGCTGCTGGCCTCGGCTGTAATAACCCAACCCTCGTTCATGTTTTCTGATATATTTCCAGCCCTTGTTTTGTGCTTTTAAAATGTTTACTGTGAAATCCCAAAAAAAAAAAAAAAAAAATAAATAATTATGGTTAAGTAAGTGAAATTTCCTAAGGTGGGGAGTTTGTAACACCCGCATCCTTTAAATCCTTTGGAGAGTGTGTGTAATTCCCTTATTTTCATTTTGGGGGTCTTTGGAGTTGTGAATGCTGGTTTTGGAGGAGTGTAATCTGATATAATCTTGTTGGGTTTGGTTGTTCACATTTGTTCGGGTTAAAAGTTCCTCGAAAACTTAGAAATTTTGCCTTGGGGTCGACACTAGCCTTCTTAAGGGTCGACCCTTGCATGTTGTAATGTTCCTGGGGGTGCCGCTGGAAACTAGGGTCGACCCCAGCCTTGGTGGCGTCGACACTTCCCTCTTGTCGCTGCCCACAAGGGTTGACACCAGTCTGGGAAGGGTCGACCCTTGTATATTGCAGAATCTGTGTGTGTTGGTTGCTGGAAATTAGGGTCGACCCTTTCCTATTTAGGGGTCGACACCATGCTTGGTGCACAAATTGTTTTTCTTCTTAGAGGGTCGACATCTCTGACCGAAGGTTCGACCCCTGCGTGTTTTTTTCCAGATTTTAGGGCTGGTTTGGGCCTTACTTTTGAGGGGTTTTGGGCCCATTATTTTATTGGCCTTAGGGCTACATCTCTACTACTATAAATAGGCTCAAAACATATTTTCATTTCATTTTTTCTCCTCTTTCCTCTCTCTCAATCCGTGAGTTCTTCTCTCTCTCTCCAAACTCAAGCTTTGGCACTAAGACCTCTAGATCTACTCACCTAGAGTGTTTGTTTCACCGTGGTCCTTTGAGAAAAAGTGTAGATCTCGTCAAAAGCTTCCTTTAGGTCCGATTGGTTCGCGGCTTCGTCGCCTTTGGTTTTTGGGACGTCATCTCTTGGCTTCAAAAGGACACACTCCGGGAGGACGTAGCACGTCATCACAACACTGTGAGTAATAGTACCTCAAATGTACGTTATTTACCGTTAATCATTATTGTTAATGACATTTTCTTCTCTCTGAACAATTATGGTAACATGTGTGTTGGTTGGGAATTGATGTGAGCATTGAAAGAATTAGCACATAACAACATGACTCTGAACTCATTCTGCATTCCGACTATGGTTATTGTTTATCGGTAATGTGCCATGTCTTATAAATTGTTTGTGATTTCGCATAAGAATTGTATTCATGGAAGTAAACCCCGTTTACTGAGATCTTGATACAAACTTCTGTTTGCTTTAAGGTATGATTTGTGACATAGATATCCGTTTAAAGAGATTAAAAGACAGTATTAATGTTTTATTATCCATAAATTAATCTTAGGGGCGTGCGATAATTCAAGGGAATAATGATGCTTGGGTGTTGCGAATCATTTTGTTTTGTCAATGATCAATCAAGACTAGTATGGGATAAATTATTTTGTCCTTGCAAATAATAGTGTGATGATATATGTACTCTCTGTGGGATATGCTATACTTGTGGTTAACGATTGTCATTGGTATTCTGTTAAACATAAACTAATTACGTTAACTCATGTAAATGATTGAAAGCGTTCAAGCTGTAAAATATGTTTGCCTTTTTGCTAACAATTATCGGCCACGTTCTGTTAAACTTACGTTATCTATGTTTATTTATGTGATTAATGGGAAGAATGTGTTTATCTGTATTAATCTGTTCTGATGTTTTCTGGTATGGAACAAAGTGCTGTACGGAACTAAGTGCTACACCTTGGCGGGAGCCACCTCTAGAATCTGTACGAGCCACCTCTTTAGTCCATACCTCTGTTATTTCTGTTACCCTACGCTTATGCGTTCTGTTACCCTACGCTTATGCATTCTGTTATTTCTGGGCTGATAAGTCATTCCGTTATTTCTGGGCAAATCAGCCGTTCTGTTATATTCTGGGCCGATAAGCTGTTCTGTTATTTCTGGGCTGATGAGCCGTTCTGTTATATTCTGGGCTGATAAGCCGTTCTGTTATTTCTAGGCTGATCAGCCATTCTATTATTTCTGGGCTGATGAGTCGTTCTATTATATTCTGGGCTGATAAGCCTTTCTGTTATTTCTGGGCTGGTAAGCCATTCTGTTATTTCTGGGCTGATGAGCCATTCTGTTATATTTTGGGCTGATAAGTCGTTCTATTATTTCTAGGCTTAAAGTCGTTCTGTTATTTCCGGGTCTATGATTGTTTTGTATCTGTAGACCTATGGCTGTCCTGTGTATACTAGATTTAAAACCACTCTATTAAGGAAACTGGATCTATGGCTATTTTGGATTAATTACAGAATGAAATCAATCATATGCCTCTATAGTTTGTGCTTTATTATTTAAGTTAAACCTTACATTATTTACATACTATTATTCACTGAGTTTCACTCATTCTGTATTTTGTCTGTTTCTGTAGGTCATCAATCGAGAGGCCAGTCCTAACCCTTAAGATTCGTCTCCCTCTTGTCAACCTTGGTGTGTCCAGGCACTAACTGAAGCCCGTGTATTTTGTGAAGGGTTGTTACGATTTTTGGGATTTATGCTTGATTGTCTTTCCTTAAGATGTTTTGTCATACGCCCAATTGTGGGCTAAGTCGATGTATGGGTGTGTATGTCTTCTGTATATTATTTACTTGGTGTGATGTTGTGATCCTGGCATGTCAATAGTAGCTCAATGGATATGTTTTGATGTTGTTCTTTAATATTAAATGCTTCCGTTCAGGCCCCATATGATACATATATAACAGGTTAAGTGTCTGTTTCTGAAGTAGTCATGCCCAAACTTTTAGGGGCAGGTTTGGGGCGTGACATTGGCCTTGGCATGGCATGCTACTGGCTTGGGCTGGGCTGCCTTGGCCGTGGCATGGCATGCTGCTGGCCTTGGCCTTAGCATGGCACGCTGCTGGCTTTGGCTGGGCTACCTTGGCAGTGGCATGGCATGCTGCTGGCCTTGGCCTTGGCATGGCAAGCTGCTGGCTTGGGCTGGGCTGCCTTGGCCTTGGCATGGCATGCGGCAGGCCTTAGCCTTGGCATGGCATGCTGCTAGCTTTGGCTGGGCTGCCTTGGCCTTGGAATGGCATGCTGCTGGCCTTGGCCTTGGCATGGCATGATTCTAGCTTTGGCTGGGCTGCATTGGCCGTGGCATGGCATGCTACTGGCCTTGGCCTTGGCATGGCATGCTGTTGGCTTGGGCTGGGCTGCCTTGTCCTTGGCATGGCATGCTGCTGGCTTTGGCTGGGCTGCCTTGGCCGTGGCATGGCCTGCTGATGGCCTTGGCCTTGGCATGGCATGCTGCTGGCTTGGGCTAGGCTGCCTTGGCCTTGACCTGGCATACGGCTGGCCTTGGCCATGGCATGGCATGCTGCTGGTTTTGGCTACGTTGTCTTGGCTATGGCACGGCATGCTGCTTGCCTTGGCCTTAGCATGGCATGCTGCTGGCATTGGCTGGGCCGCCTTTGCCGTGGCATGGCATGCTGCTGGCCTTGGCCATGGCATGGCACGCTGCTGGCTTTGGCTGGGTTGCCTTGGCCTTGGCATGGCATACTGCTGGCTTTGGCTAGGCTGCCTTGGCCGTGGCATGGCATGCTGCTGGCCTTGGCCTTGGCATGGCATCCAGCTGGCTTTGGCTGCGTTGCCTTGGCCGTGGCCCTCGGTATGGCCTACTGCTGGCTTTGGCTGGGCTGCCTTGGCCGTCGCATGGCATGCTGCTGGCCTTGGCCTTGGCATGGCATGCTGCTGGCTTGGGCTGGGCTGCCTGGGCCTTGGCATGGCATGCTGCTGGCGTTGGCCATAGCATGGCATGCTGCTGGCTTTGTCTGGGCTGCCTTGGCAGTGGCATGGCATGCTACTGGCCTTGGCCTTGGCATGGCATGCCGCTGGCCTTGACCTTGGCACGGCATGCTGCTGGCTTTGGCTGGGCTGCCTTAGCCCTGGCTTGGCATGCTGCTGGCCTTGGCCCTTGGCATGGCATGCCGCTGGCTTTGGCTTGGTTGCATTGGTCGTGGCATGGCACGCTGCTGGCCTTGGGCTTGGCATGGCATGCTGCTGGCTTGGCCTGGGTACCTTGGCCTTGGCATGGCATGCTGCTGGCTTTGGCTGGGCTGCCTTGGCCGTGGCATGGCATGCTGCTGGCTTCACCTGGGCTGCCTTGGCCGTGGCATGGCATGCTGTTGGCCTCGGCCTTGGCATGGCATGCTGCTGGCTTGGGCTGGGATGCCTTGGCCTTTTCATGGCATGCTGCTGGCCTTGGCCTTGGCATGGCATGCTGCTTGCTTTCGCTGGGCTGCCTTGGCCATAGCATGGCATGCTACTGGCCTTGGCCTTGGCATGGCATGCTGCTGGCCTTGGCCTTGGCATGGCATGTTACCGGCTTGGGCTAGGCCGCCTTGGCATGGCATGGCATGCTGCTGGCCTTGGCCATGGCATGGCATGCTGCTGGCCTTGGCCAAGGCGTGGCATGCTGCTGGCCTACGCCTTGGCATGGCATGCTGATGGCCTTCGCCTTGGCAAGGCATCCTGCTGGACTTGGCCATGGCACGGTATGTTGCTGGCTTTGGCTGGGCTGCCTTGGCCGTAGCTTGGCATGCTGCTGGCCTTGGCCTTGGCATGGCATGCTGCTGGCTTGGGCTGGGCTGCCTTGACCGTGGCATGGCATGCTGCTGGCCTTGGCCTTGGCATGGCATGCTGCTTGCTTTGGCTGGGCTGCCTTGGCCGTGGCGTGGCATGCTGCTGCCCTTGGCCTTGGCAAGGCATGCTGCTTGCTTTGGCTGGGCTGCTTTGGCCGTGGCATGGCATGCTGCTGGCCTTGGCCTTGGCATGGCAAGCTGCCAGCTTGGGCTGGGCTGCCTTAGCCTTGGCATGGCATGCTGCTGGCCTAGGCCTTGGCGTGGCATGCTGCTGGCTTTGGCTGGGCTACATTGGCCTTGGCACGGCGTGCTACTGGCCTTGGCCTTGGCATGGCATGCTGCTGGTTTTGGCTGGCCTGCCTTGGCCGTAGGGCCTTGGCATGACATGTTGCTGGCCTGGGCTGGGCTGGGCTGCCTTGGCGTTGGCATGGCATGCTGCTGGCCTTGACCTTGGCATGGCATGCTGCTGGCTTTGGCTGGGCTGCATTGGCCTTGGCATGGCATGCTGCTGGCCTTGGCCTTGGCATGGCATGCTTCTGGCTTGGGCAGGGCAGCCTTGGCCCTGGCATGGCATGGTGCTGGCCTTGGCCTTGGCATGGCATGCAGCTGGCTTTCGCTGGGCTGCCTTAGCCGTGGCATGGCATGCTGCTGGCTTTGGCTGCGCTGCCTTGGCCGTGGCATGGCTTGCAGCTGGCCTTGGCCTTGGCCTGGCATGCTGCTGGCTTGGGCTGGGCTGCCTTGGCCTTGGCATGGCATGCTGCTGGCTTTGGCTGGGCTGCCTTGGCCGTGGCATGGCATGCTACTACCCTTGGCCTTGTCATGGCATGCTGCTGGCCTTGGCCTTGGCATGGCATGCTGCTGGCTTTGGCTGGGTTGCCTTGGTCGTGGCATGGCATGCTGCTTGCCTTGGCCATAGCATGGCATGCGGCTGGCTTTGGCTGGGCTGCCTTGGCCTTGGCATGGCACGCTGCTTGCTTTGGCTAGCCTGCCTTGGCCGTGGCATGGCATGCTGCTGGCCTTGGCCTTGGCATGGCATGCTGGTGGCTTGGGCTGGGCTGCCTTGGCTTTGGCATGGCATGCTGCTGAGCTTGACCTTGGCATGGCATGCTGCCGGCTTTGGCTGGGTTGCATTGGCCGTGGGATGGCCTGCTGCTGGCCTTGGCCATGGCATGGGATGCTGCTGGCTTGGGCTGGGCTGCCTTGGCCCTGGCATGGCGTGTTGCTGGCCTTGGCCTTGGCATGGCATGCAGCTGGCTTTGGCTGGGCTGCCTTTGCCGTGGCTGGGCATACTGCGGGCCATGGCCCTTGGCATGGCATGCTGCTGGCTTTGGCTGGGTTGCCTTGGCCGTGGCATGGCAGGCTGCTGGCCTTGGCCTTGGCATGGCAGGCTGCTGGCTTTGGCTGGGCTGCCTTGGCCTTGGCATGGCACGCTGCCGGCCATAGCCCAGGCATGGCATTCTGCTGGCATTGGCTGGCATGCCTTGGCCGTGGCATGGCATGCTTCTGGCCTTGGCCTTAGCATGGCATGCTGGTGGCTTGGGCTGCGCTGCCTTGGCCTTGGCATGGCATGCTGCTGGCCTTGACCTTGGCATGCCATGCTGCTGGCTTTGGCTGGGCTGCATTGGCCGTGGCATGGCATGCTGCTGGCCTTGGCCATGGCATGGGATGCTGCTGGCTTGGGCTGGGCTGCCTTGGCCCTGGCATGGCATGCTGCTGGCCTCGCCCTTGGCATGGCATGAAGCTGGCTTTGGCTGGGCTGCCTTGGCCGTGGCATGGCGTACTGCTGGCCACGGCCCTTGGCTTGGCATGCTGCTGGCTTTGGCTGGGTTTCCTTGGCCGTGGCATGGCTTGCTGCTGGCCTTGGCCTTGGCATGGCATGCTGCTGGCTTAGACTGGGCGGCCTTGGCCTTGGCATGGCATGCTGCTGGCTTTGGCTGGGCTGCCTTGGCCGTGGTAGGGCATGCTACTGGCCTTGGCCTTGGCATGGCATGTTGCTGGCTTTGCCTGGGCTGCCTTGGCCGTGGCATGGCATGTTGCTGGCCTTGGCCTTGGCATGGCATGCTGCTGGCTTGGGCTGGGCTGCCTTGACGTTGGCATGGCATGCTGCTGGCCTTGGCCTTGGCATGGCATGCTGCTGGCCTTGGCCTTGGCATGGCATTCTGCTTTCTTTGGCTGGGCTGCCTTGGCCGTGATAGGGCATGCTACTGGCCTTGGCCTTGGCATGGCATGTTGCTAGCTTTGCCTGGGCTGCCTTGGCCGTGGCATGGTATGCTGCTGGCCTTGGCCTTGGCATGGCATGCGGCTTGCTTTGGCTGGGCTGCCTTGGCCGTGGCATGCCATGCTGCTGCTTTGGCTGGGCTGCCTTGGCCTTGGCATGCCATGCTGTTGGCCTTGGCCTTGGGGCTGGGTTGCCTTGGCTGCGGTTCTTATCACTAGATGTGCGTTGCGTGCGAAGGCGTGCAATGGCGTGCGCGACCATGCGTGCAACACGCGCACCGTGGTTAAAAGAGTGCGCGCGCGGTATTCGCACAAGCCACGCTGCTGACGCCGCGGGCATGCCAGGCCGCCCAGGCCGTGCATATGCCATGCCGTGCTGCCCACGCCGCGGGCATGCCAGTCCTCCCACGCCGCGCGCATGCTGTGCGGTGCTACCCTGGCCGCGCGCATGTTGTGCGGTGCTACCCTGGCCGCGCGCATGCTAGGCCGCTCACGCCGCGCGCATGCCACGCCATGCTGCCCTAGGCTGCGCCCAAGGCCGCCTAAGGCCGCGCAGGTCACCCAAGGCCGCGGTCCAGGCCGCCCTAGGCTGCACCCAAGGCCGCAGTCCCGGTCGCCCAAGGCCGCGCCCGAGCTGCCCAAAGCCGCGGCCGCGGCCGAGCCGCCCCAGGCCGCAGCCCAGGCCGCGGTCGAGCCGCAGTGCATGCCACCCAAGGCCGCTGCCCAGGCCGCGCCCAACATGTGGCGTACCTGCCACTGCCATGCCCTGGGCAAGGGAGGTGGCCCCCCCTTATAGTAGCTTGTTAAGCCCTTTTCAATCTGGCAGGAGGAAACATCAACCATGCTCGAGTAGTCATAATGGGGTTTTTTTAAAAGGTAATGGTTTTTTGCCAAAACTTTCAACATGAAAGTTGTAGGAAATAATTTAATACACCATAAAAAAAATTAAAAAAAAAATATTTTGCTGCCAGAAATATTTTATTTTAATTTATTTCGATTTTAATACTTAAAAAATAATAAAAATTAATAAAAATGATCAAAAAATTATGGAAAGATTCCAATAATTAAAGGATGAGGCACTAGTAATTATAGAAATTATTGAATTATTTTTTTCATTTTTTTAATTTTATTTTGATTTTTTTGGCCAAATAAGGGCTTTAAAAATTCGAAAAACTCAAGAAAAATTGCAAAAAAATAGGGAATGACATTTAAAATTGATTGTAGTGCATTTTTAATTGTGTTGCATGGTTTGGGTAAGATTATAAAAGAATCATGTTCAAAAAGAGCGATCAAGGCGGTGGTATGCCATGGCCTTGGCCTTGGCCTTTGCCCGCGGCCTTCGCCTTGGCCATGCCTTGCACAGGGACTTGGCCTTGCCTACTGCCTTGGCCTTGGCCTTGGCCTTGGCATGGCATGCTCGCCGAGGCCGTGGCATGCCTTGCAGCTAGCAAAGGCCGTGGCGTGGCATGCTCACCCAGCCCGTGGCATGCCCGCCCAGCCCGTGGCATGCCATGCTCGCCCAACTCGTGGCATGCCATTCTCGCCCAAGGCATTGGCATGGCATGTCGGCCAAGGCATGCTGGCCAACGCTGCGGCACGGTGTGCTGGACAAGGCGGTGCCATGGCATGGCATGCTGACCAAGACAGTGCCATGGCATGCTGGCCGAGGCCGTGGCTTGCCATGCCGCCACGGCCGTGGCATGCTGGGCAACGGACCGGCATGGCATGCTGGCCGTGGCGGTGGCACGACATGCTGGCCAAGGCAGTGGCATGGCATGTTGGCCAAGGCTAAGGCATGGCATGCTGGGCAACGTTGTGGCACGGCACGCTAGCCAAGGCAGCTGCAAGGCATGCGGGCCGAGGCCGTGGCATGGCATGTTGGCCAAGGCTATGGCATGGCACGCTGGGCCACGCGGTGGCATGGCATGCTGGGCAACGCCGTGGCAAGGCATGCGTGCCGATGCCTTGGCATGGCATCCTGGCCGAGGCCGTGGCGTGGCATGCGGGCTGAGGCCGTGGCATGGCATGTTGGGCAACGCCGTGCCAAGGCATACGGGCCGAGGCCGTGGCATGGCATGCGGGCCGAGGCCGCGGCATGGCATGCAGGCCGAGGCTGTCCATGGCATGGCATTCCGGCCTTGGCATGCTGGGCAACGCTGTGGCATGGCATGCGGACCGAGGCCGTGGCATGGCATGTTTGCCATGGCTAAGGCATGCCACGCCGGGCAACGCGGTGGCAAGGCATGCGGACCGAGGCCGTGGCATGGCATGCTGGCCGATGCCGTGGCATGGCATGCATGCCGAGGCCGTCTGTGGCATGCCATGCGCGCCGAGGCCATGGCATGGCATTCCGGCCTTGGCATGGTGGGCAACGCTGTGGCATGGCATGTGGGCCGAGGCCGTGGCATGGCATGTTGGCCAAGGCTAAGGCATGGCACGTCGGGCAACGCGGTGGCATGGCATGCTGGGCAACACAATGGCAAGCCATGCGGGCCGAGGCCGTGGCATGGCATGCTGGCCGAGGCCGTGGCATGCCATGTTGGGCGACGCTGTGGCAAGGCATGCGGGCCGAGGCCGTGGCATGGCATACAGGCCGAGGCCGTGGCATGACATTTCGACCTTGGCATGCTGAGCAACGCTGTGGCATGGCATGCGGGCTGAGGCCGTGGCATGGCATGTTGGCCATGGCAAATGCATAGCACGCCGGGCAACGTGGTGGCATGGCATGTTGGGCAACGCCGTGGCAAGGCATGCGGGCCGAGGCCGTGGCATGGCATGCGGGCCGAGGCCGTGGCATGGCATGTTTGCCGACGCCGTGGCAAGACATGTGGGCCGGGGCATGGCATGGCATGCGGGCCGAGGCCGTGGCATGGCATGTTGGGCAACGCCGTGGCAAGAAATGCGGGCTGAGGTCGTGGCATGTCATGCAGGCCGAGGCCGTGGCATGGCATGTTGGGCAACCCCTTGGCAAGGCATGCGAGCCGAGGCCGTTGCATATCATGTGGGCCGAGGCCGTTGCGTGGCACGCGGGCTGAGCCCGTGGCATGGCACGCGGGCCGAGGCCGTAGCATGGCTTTTCGGCCTTGGCATGCTGGGCAACGCGGTGGCAAGGCATGCGGGCCGAGGCCGTGGCATGGCATGCTGGCCGAGGACGTGGCATGGCATGTTGGGCAACGCCGTGGCCAGGCATGCGGGCCGAGGCCGTGGCTTGGCCTGCCGGCCGAGGCCATGGCATGGCATGTTGGGCAACACCGTGGCAAGGCATGCGGGCCGGGGCCGTGACAGGTCATGCAGGCCGAGGCCGTGGAATGGCATGTTGGCCAAGGCTAAGGCATGGCACACTGGGCAACGCGGTGGCATGGCATGCTAGGCAACATCGTGGCATGGCATGCGGGCCGAGGCCGTGGCATGGCATGTTGGACCGAGGCCGTGGCATGGCATGTTGGGCAACGCCGTGGCAAGACATGCGGGCAGAGGCCGTGGTATGGCATGCGGGCCGAGGCCGTGGCATGGCATGCAGGCTGAGGCCGTCCGTGGCATGACAGGCGGGCCGACGCCGTGGAATGGCATTCCGGCCTTGGCATGCTGGGCAACGCTGTGGCATGGCATGCGGAGCGAGGCCGTGGCATGGCATGTTGGCCAAGGCTAAGGCATGGCACGCCGGGCAACGCAGTGGCATGGAAAGCTGGGCAACGCCGTGGCAAGGCATGCGGGCCGAGGCCGTGGCATGGCATGCTGGCTGAGGCCGTGGCATGGCATGCTGGCCGAGGCCGTGGCATGGCATGTTGGGTAACGCCGTGGCAAGGCATGCGGGCCGAGGCCGTGGCATTGCATGAGGGCGGGGGCCGTCCGTGGCATGGCATGCGGGCCGAGGACGTGGCATGGCTTTCTGGCCTTGGCTTGCTAGGCAACACAATGGCATGGCATGCGGGCCGACGTCGTGGCATGGCATGTTGGCAAAGGCTAAGGCATGGCACGCCGGGCAACGCGGTGGCATGGCATGCTGGGCAACACCGTGGCAAGGCGTGCAGGCCGAGGCTGTGGCATGGCATGCTGGCCGAGGCTATGGCTTGGGATGTTGGGCAACCCCGTGGCAAGGCATGCGGGCCGAGGCCGTCCGTGGCATGGCATGCGGGCCGAGGCCGTGGCATGGCATTCCGGCCTTGGCATGCTGGGCAACCCTGTGGCATGGCATGCGGGCCGACGCCGTGGCATGGCATGTTGGCCAAGGATAAGGCATAGGACGCCAGGCAACGCGGTGGCAAGGCATGCGGGCCGAGGCCGTCCGTGGCATGGCATGCGCGCCGAGGCCGTGGCACGGCATTCCGGCCTTGGCATGCTGGGCAACGCTGTGGCATGGCATGCGGGCCGAGGCCGTCGCATGGCATGTTGGCCAAGGCTAAGGCATGGCACGCCGGGCAACGCGGTGGCAAGGCATGCGGGCCGAGGCCGTGGCATGGCATACTGGCCGAGGCCATGGCATGGCAAGCGGGCCGAGGCCGTCGGTGGCATGGCATGCGGGCCAAGGCTATGGCATGGCATTCCGGCCTTGGCATTCTAGGCAACACTGTGGCATGGCATGCGGGCCGAGGTCGTGGCATGGCATGTTGGCCAAGGCTAAGGCATGGCACGCCGAGTAACGCGGTGGCATGGCAAGCTGGGCAACGCGGTGGCTTGGCATGCTGGCCGAGGCCTTGGCATGGCTTGTTGGGCAACCCCGTAGCAAGACATGCGAGCCGAGGCCTTGGCATGGCATGTCATCCGGGCCGAGGCCGTGGCGTGGCATGCTCGGCAATGCCTTGGCAAGGCATGCGGGACGAGGCCGTGGCACGTCATGCGGGCCGAGGCCGTGGCATGGCATTCCGCCCTTGGCAAGCTGGGCAACACTGTGGCGTGGCATGCGGGCCGAGGCCGTGGCATGGCATGTTGGCCAAGGCTAAGGCATGGCACGTCGGGCAACGCGGTGCCATGGCATGCTGGGCAACGCGGTGGCAAGGCACGCGGGCCGAGGCCGTGGCATAGCATGCTGGCCGAGGCCGTGGCATGGCATGTTTAGCAACGCCGTGGCAAGGCATGCGGGCTGAGGCCGTGGCATGGCATTTCGGCCTAGGCATGCTGGGCAACGCTGTGGCATGGCATGCGGGCCGAGGCCGTGGCAAGGCATGTTGGCCAAGGCTAATGCTTGGCACGCTGGGCAACGCAGTGCCATGGCATGCTGGGCAATGCCGTGGCAAGGCATGTGGGTCGAGGCCGTGGCATGGCATGCGGGCCGTGGCCGTGGCATGGCATGTTTGGCGACGCCGTGGCAAGTCATGCGGGCAACACCGTGGCATGGCATGGCATGCGGGCCGAGGCCGTGGCATGTCATGCGGGCCGAGGCCGTGGCATGGCATGTTATGCAACGCCTTGGCAAGGCTTGCGAGCCGAGGCCGTGGCATGTCATGCGGGCCGAGGCTGTGGCATGGCACGCGGGCCGAGGCCGTGGCATGGCTTTGCGGGACGAGGCCGTGGCATGGCTTTTCGGCCTTGGCATGCTGGGCAACGCGATGGCAAGTCATGCGGGCCAAGGCCGTGGCATGGCATGCTAGCTGAGGACATGGCATGGCATGTTGGGCAACGCCGTGGCCAGGCATGCGGGCCGAGGCCGTGGCGTGGCCTGCGGGCCGAGGCCGTGGCGTGGCATGCGGGCCGAGACCGTGGCATGGCATGCGGACCGAGGCCGTGGCATGGCATGTTGGGCAAGGTATGCGGGCCGAGGCCGTGACATGTCATGCAGGCCGAGGCCGTGGCATGGCATGTTGGCCAAGGCTATGGCACGGCACACCGGGCAACACGGTGGCATGGCATGTTTGGCCGAGGCCGTGGTAAGGCATGCGGGCCGAGGCCGTGGCTTGGCATGTTGTGCCGAGGCCATGGCAAGGCATGCGGGCCGAGGTCGTGGCATGGCATGTTGGGCATCGCCCTGGCAAGCCATGCGGGCCGAGGCCGTGGCATGGCATGCGGGCTGAGGCCGTGGCATGGCATTCCGGCCTTGGCATGCTGGGCAACGCTGTGGCGT
>NW_021027400.1:1229296-1240878 GCF_004153795.1 Camellia sinensis
CGAATCACCCCCCGAAGGACCAAGAAGCCCGACGAACGCACGAAAACATTTAGAGAAGCCGAGCAAGCACCGGTTAGCGCGAATGCAAATAACAAGCGCAACAGGCAACTTTCGAGGGACATACTTTTCACAACAAGCTTCCAGTAGGAAAACATAGGCAACTCGTTCGAACGTCAGAGCCAACCAAATGGCAATTACCCGAGGGACACACTTTTCGCAAGGCACCTTCCACTAGGGACGCGCAGGCAACCTGAAGGCGTGTTGAAGACAACCTAAAGGCGATCACCCGATGGACATGGAGGAATGCACCAGTGGAGTTCGCTGCACAGGCAGGGATCCATCCAACTCGCACAAACCAAACACAACTCACGCGCCACGACATACACTATGCACCAGCCCCCCAAAACAAATCACCCCCCGAAGGACTAAGAAGCCCGACGAACGCGCGAAAACATTTAGAGAGGCCGAGCAAGCACCGGTTAGCGCGAATGCAAATAACAAACGCAACAGGCAACTTTCGAGGGACATACTTCTCGCAACAAGCTTCCACAAGCAAAGCACAGGCAACTCGTTCGCACGCCAAAGCCAACCAAATGGCAATTTAACCGAGGGACATGCATTTCGCAAGGCAACTTGTACAATTACCCGAGGGACATGGCATGCTTGCCAAGGCCGTGGCATGATATGCTGCTGGGCAAGGCCGGGGCATGCCATGCTGCTAGACAAGGCTGTGGCAAGGCATGCTGATGGCCAAGGCCGTGGCATGGCATGCCATGCTGCTGGACGAGGCTGTGGCAAGGCATGTTGCGGGCCAAGGCATTAGCATGGCATACTGGTGCGCAAGGTCGTGGCATGACAAGCTTGCCAAGTCTGAGACATGGCATGCTGCTGGCCAAGGCTTTGGCATACCATGTTGCTGGCCAAGGATGTGGCATGGCATGCTGCTGGCCAAGGGCGTGGCATGACAAGCTGGCCAAGGCGGGGGCATGGCGTGCTGCTGGCCAAGGCCGTGGCATGACATGCTGCTAGCCAAGGCCGTGGAATGACATGCTTGCCAAGGCCGGGGCATGGCATGTTGCTGGCCAAGGCTTTGGCATGCCATGTTGCCGGCCAAGGCTGTGGCATGGCATGCTGGCCTAGGCCGACGTGCCACCGGCACCACCGTGGGCCGCCACTCGACACATCCCGTGCTTGGCTATGTAGTTTCGATACCACAAGCCAAGCGATGGCATGTGCCAAGCGCCCGCCTAGGCATAGGCGTGGCCTGGCCATGCTGGCCAACCTTAAGGGAGGTGCCCGCCCTTATAGTAGCTTGTTAAGCGCTTTTTCATCTGGCAGGAGGAAACATCACCGATGCTCGAGGAGTCATAATGGGGGTTTTTTAAAAAGTAACTTTTTTTTGCAAGAATTTTCAACATAAAAGTTGAAGGAAATAATTAAAGACACCATTAAAAAAATTTAAAAAAATATTTGGCCACCGGAATATTTTATTTTAATTTATTTCAATTTTAATACTTGAAAAATAATAAAAATTACTAAAAATACTCAAAAAAATTTTAGAAAAATTCCAACAATTATAAGATGAGGCACTAGTAATTATAGTAGTTTTTTTAAATTATTTTTTTATTTTTTATTTATTTTATTATAATTTTTATGAGTAAATAAATAATTAAAAAACCCGACGAACGTGCAAAAACTCTTAGAGAAACCGAGCAACCATCGGATAGATCGAATGCAAATAACAAACGCAATAGGCAACTTCCGAGGGACATACTTTTCGCAACAAGCTTCCACTGGGAAAAGCACTAGCAACTTATTCGCAAGTCAAAGGCAACCAAATGGCTATTACCCGAGGGACATGCATTTCGCAGGACAACTTATACGTAAGTCAGAGCCAAACCAAATGGCAATTACACGAGGGACAGGATTGCTTGCCGAGTGCGTGGCATGCGATGTTCTAGGCCAAGGCCATGCCACGCCACGCTGCGGGACAAGGCCGTGGCAAGACATGCGACTGGCCTTGGCCTTGGCATGGCATACCGCTGGCTTTCGCTGGGCTGCGTTGGACTTGGCATGGCGTGCTGCTGGCCTTGGCCTTAGCATGGCATGCTGCTGGCTTTGGATGGGGTGCCTTGGCCTTGGCATGGCTTGCTGCTGGCCTTGGCCTTGGCATGGCATGCTGCTAGCTTTGGCTGGGCTGCCTTGGCCATGGCATGGCATATTGTTGGCCAAGGCCTTGGCATGGCATGCTGCTGGCTTTGGCTGGGCCGCCTTGGCCTTGGCATGGCATGCTGCTGGCCCTGGCCTTGTCATGGCACGCTGCTGGCTTTGGCTGGGCTGCCTTGGCCATGGCATGGCATGCTGCTGGCCTTGGCCATGGCGTGCTGCTGGCTTTGACCGTGGCATCGCATGCTGCTGGCCTTGGCCTTGGCATGGCATGCTGCTGGCTTTGGCCTTGGCATGGCATGCTGCTAGACTTGAACTTGGCATGGCATGCTGCTGGCTTTGGCTTGGCATGGCATGCTGCTGGCTTTGGCTTGGCATGGCATGCTGCTGGCTTTGGCCGGGCTGCCTTGGCCCTTGGCATGGCATGTTGCTGGCCTTGGCCATGGCATGGCATGCTGCTGGCTTTAGCTGGGCTGCCTTTGCCGTGGCATGGCATGCTGCTGGCCTTGGCCTTGTCATGGCATGCCGCTGGCTTGGGCTGGGCTGCCTTGCCCGTGGCATGGCATGCTGCAGGCCTTGGCCTTGGCATGGCATGCTGCTGGCCTTGGCCTTGGCATGGCAGGCTGCTGGCTTGGGCTGGGCTGCCTTGGCCTTGGCATGGCATGCCGCTGGCCTTGGCCTTGGCATGGCATGCTGCTGGCTTTGGCTGGGCTACCTTGGCCTTGGCATGGCATGCTGCTGGCTTTGGCTGGGATGCCTTTGCCGTGGCATGGCATGCTGCTGGCCTTGGCCAGGCATGCTGCTAGCTTTGGCTGGGCTGCCTTGGCCTTGGCATGGCATGCTGCTGGCTTTGGCTGGGCTACCTTGGCCTCTGCATGGCATGCTGCTGGCCTTGGCCTGGGCATGGCATGTTGCTGGCTTTGGCTGCGCTGCTTTGGCCGTGGCATGACATGATGCTGGCCTTGGCCTTGGCATGGCATGCTGCTGGCTTTGGCTGGGCCGCCTTGGCTGGGGCAAGGCATGCCGCTGGCCCTGGCCTTGGCGTCGCACGCTGCTGGCTTTGGCTGGGCAGCCTTGGCCGTGGCATGGCGTGCTGCACGCCTTGGCCTTGGCATGGCATGCTGCTGGCTTTCGCTGGCCTGCCTTGGCCTTGGCTTGGCATGCTGCTTGCCTTAGCCATGGCATGGCATGCTGCTAGCTTTGGCTGGGCTGCCTTGGCCATGGCATGCCATGCTGCTGGCCCTGGCCGGGGTATGGCAAGCTGCTGGCTTTAGCGGGGCTGCCTTGGCCTTGGCATGGCTTGTTGCTGGCCTTGGCCTTGGCATGGCATGCTACGGGCTTTGGCTGGGCTGCCTTGGCCGTGGCATGGCATGCATCTGGCCTTGGCCTTGGAATGGAATGCTGCCTTGGCCGTGGCATGGCATGTTGCTGGCCTTGGCCTTGATATGGCATGCTGCTGGCTTTGGCTGGGCTGCCTTCGCCGCGGCATGGCATGCTGCTGGCCTAGGCCTTGGGGCTGGGCTGCCTTGGCTGCGGTTCTTATTGGCTGCCTTGGCCTTGGCATGACATGCTGCTTGCTTCGGCTGGGCTGCCTTGGCCGTAGCATGGCATGCTGCTGGCCTTGGCCCGGGCATGGCATGCTGCTGGCTTTGGCTGGGCTGCCTTGGCCTTGGCATGGCATGCTGCTGGCCTTGGCCTCGGCATGGCATGCTGTTGCCTTTGGCTGGGCTTCCTTGGCCGTGGCCTGGCATGCTGCTGGCCTTGGCCTCGGCATGGCATGCAGCTGGCTTTGGCTGGGCTGCCTTGGCCTTAGCATGGCATGCTACTGGCCTTGGCCATGGCCTTGGCATGGCATGCTTCTGGCTTTTGCTGGGCTACCATGGTCGTGGCATGGCATGCTGCTGGCCTTGGCCTTGGCATGGCATGATCCTGGCTTTGGTTGGGCTGCCTTGGCCATGGAATGGCGTGCTGCTGGCTTTTGCCTTGGCATGGCATGCTGCTAGCTTTGGCTGGGCTGCCTTGGCCGCGGCATGGCCTACTGCTGGCCTTAGCCTTGGCATGGCATGCTGCTGGCTTTGGCTGGGCAGCCTTGGCCGCGGCATGGCATGCTGCTGGCCTTGGCCTTGGCCTTGGCATGGCATGCTGCTGGCTTTGGCTGGGCCGCCTTGGCCGTGTCATGGCATGCTGCTAACCTTGGCTATAGCATGGCATGCTGCTGGCTTTGGCTGGGCTGCCTTGGACTTGGCATGGCAAGTTGGTGCTTTAGCTGGGCTGCCTTGGCTGTGGCATGGCATGCTGCTGGCCTTGGCCTTGGCAAGGCATGCAGCTGGCTTTCGCCGGGCTGCCTTGGCCTTGGAATCGCATGCTGCTCGCCTTGGCCTAGGCATGGCATGTTGGCTTTGGCTGGGCTGCCTTAGCCGTGGCATGGTAGGCTGCTGGCCTTGGCTTCGGCATGGCATGCAGTTGGCTTTGGCTGGGCTGCCTTGCCCGTGGCATGCCATGCTGCTGGCCTTGGCCTTGGCATGGCATGCTGCTGGCTTTGGCTGGGCTGCCTTGGCCGTGGCAAGGCATGCTGCTGGCTTTGACTGCGCTGTCTTGGCCTTGGCATAGCATGTTGCTTGCCTTTGCCTTGGCGTGGCACATGGCTGGCTTTGGCTGGACTACCTTGGCCTTGGCATGGCATGCTGCTGGCTTTGGCTAGGCCGCCTTGGCCGGGGCATGGCATGCTATTGGACTTGGCCTTGGCATTGCATGCTGCTGGCTTTGGTTGGGCTGCCTTGGCCGTGGCATGGCATGCTGCTGGCATTGGCATTGGCCTTGGCATGGCATGCTGCTGGCCTTGGCCTTGGCAATGCATACTGCTGGCTTTGGGTGGGCTGCCTTGGCCTTGGCATGACATGCTGCTGGCCTTGGCATGGCATGCTGCTGGCCTTGGCCTTGGCATGGCATGCTGCTGTCTTTAGCTGGGCGACCATGGCCTGGCATGGCATGCTGCTGGACTTGGCCTTGGCATGGCATGCTGCTGGCTTTGGCTGGGCCGCCTTGACCGTGGCATGGCATGCTGCTGGCCTTGGCCTGGGCATGGCATGCTGCTGGCTTTGGCTGGGCTGCCTCGGTCGTGGCATGGCATGCTGTTGGCCTTGGCCACCGCATGGCTTGCGGTTGGCTTTGGCTGGGCTGCCTTGCCCGTGGCATGGCAGGCTCCTAGCTTTGGCTGGGCTGCCTTGGCCGTGGCATGGCATGCTGCCGGCCTTGGCCCTTTCATGGCAAGCTGCTAGCTTTGGCCGAGCTGCCTTGGCCTTGGCATGGCACGCGGCTGGCTTTAACTGGGCTGCCTTGGCCTTGGCACGACATGCAGCTGGCCTTGGCCTTGGCATGGCATGCTGCTGGCTGTGGTGGGGCTGCCTTAGCCATGGCATGGCATGCTGCTGGCCTTGGCCTTGGCATGGCATTCTGCTGCCTTTGGCTTTGCTGCCTTGGCCTTGGCATGGCATGCTGCTGGCCTTGTTCTTGGCATGGCATGCTGCTTGCTTTGGCAGGGCTTCCTTGGCCGTGGCATGGCATGCCGCTGGCCTTGGCCTTGGCATCGGTTGCTGCTGGCTTTGGCTGGGCTGCCTTGGCCTTGGCATGGCATGCTGCTGGCCTTGGCCTTGGCATGGCATGCGGTTGGCTTTGGCTGGCCTGCCTTGGCCTCGGCCTGGCATGCTGCTGGCCTTGGCCTCGGCATGGCATGCTGCTGGGTTTGGCTGGGCTGCCTTGTCCGTGGCATGGCATGCTGCTGGCCTTGACCTCGGCAAGGCATGCTGCTGGCTTTGGCTGGGCAGCCTTGCCCGTGGCATGCCATGCTGCCGGCCTTGGCCAATTTATGGCGTGCTGCTGGCTTTGGCTGGGCTGCCTTAGCCGTGGTATGGCATGCTGCTGTCCTTGGCCTTGGCATGGCGGGTTGCTGGCTTTTGCTGCGCTGCCTTGGCCTTGGCATGGCACGCTGCTGGCTTTGGCTGGGCTGCCTTTGCCTTGGCATGGCATGCTGCTGGCTGTGGCTTGGATGCCTTGGCCTTGGCATGGCATGCGGCTGGCCTTGGCGTTGGCATGGCATGCTGCTTGCGTTGGCTGGGCTGCCTTGGCCGTGGCATTGCATGCCGCTGGCCTTGGCCCTGGCATGGCATGCTGCTGGCTTTGGCTGGGCTGCCTTCACCGTGGCATGGCATGTTGCTGGCTTTGACTGGGCCGCCATGGCCGGGGTGTGGAATGCTGCTGGCCTTGGCCTTGGCATGGCATGCTACTGGCTTTGGCTGGGCTTCCTTGGCCGTGGCATGGCATGCTGCTGGCCTTGTCTTGGGCAAGGCATGCTGTTGGCCTTGGCTGGGCTACCTTGGCCTTGGCATGGCACGCTGCTGGCCTTGGCCTCAGCATGGCATGCTGCTGGCTTTGGCTGGGCTGCCTTGCCCGTGGTATACCATGCTGCTGGCCTTGGCCTTGGCATGGCATGCTGCTGGCTTTGGCTACGCTGCCTTGGCCGTGGCATGGCATGCTGCTAGCCTTGGCCTTGGCATGGCAGGCTGCTAGCTTTGGCTACGCTGCGTTGGCCTTGGCATGGCACGCTGCTGGCTTTGGCTGGGCTGCCTTGGCCTTGGCATGGCAGCCTTGGCCTTGGCGTGGCATGCTGCTAGGCTTGGCCTTGGCATGGCATGCTGCTGGCTTTGGCTGGGCTGCCTTGGCCGTGGCATGGCATGCTGCTGGCCAAGGCCTTGGCATGGCATGCTGCTGGCTTGGGCTGGGCTGCCTTGGCCTTTCCATGGTATGCTGCTGGCCTTGGCCTCGGCATGGCATGCTGCTGGTTTTGGCTGGGCTGCCTTGGTCGTGGCATGGCATGCTGCTGGCCTTGGCCTCGGCAAGGCATGATTTTGGCTTTGCTGGGCGGCCTTGCCCGTGGCATGGCATGTTTCTGGCCTTGGCCTTTTCATGGCGTGCTGTTGGTGTTGGCTAGGGTGCCTTGGCCGTGGCATGGCATGCTGCTGGCCTTGGCCTTGGCATGACAGCCTGCTGGCTTTTGCTGCGCTGCCTTGGCCTTGGCATGGCATGCTGGTTGCCTTGGCCTTGGCATGGCACGCTGCTGGCTTTGGCTGGGCTGCCTTGGCCTTGGCATGGCTTGCTGCTGGCTGTGGCTTGGCTGCCTTGGCCCTGGCATGGCATACGGCTGGCCTTGGACTTGCCATGGCATGCTGCTTGCTTTGCCTGGGTTGCCTTGGCCGTGGCATGGCATGCCGCTGGCCTTGGCCTTGGCATGGCATGCTGTTGGCTTTGGCTGGGCTACCTTGGCCATGGCATGGCAAGCTGCTGGCCGTGGCCATGGCATGGCAAGCTGCTGGCTTTGGCTGGGCCGCCTTGGCCGGGGCGTGGAATGCTGCTGGACTTGGCCTTGGCATGGCATGCTGCTGGCTTTGGCTGGGCTTCCTTGGCCGAGTCCTGGCATGTTGCTGGCCTTGGCCTTGGCATGGCTTGTTGCTGGCTTTGGCTGGGCTACCTTGGCCTTGGCATGCCAAGCTGCTGGCCTTGGCCTCGGCATGGAATGCTGCTCGCTTTGGCTGGGCTGCCTTGCCCGTGGCGTGCCATGCTGCTGGCCTTGGCCTTGGCATGGCATGTTGCTGGCTTTGGCTGGGCTGCCTTGGCCGTGGCATGGAATGCTGCTGGCCTTGGCCTTGGCAAGGCATGCTGCTGGCTTTGGCTGGGCAACCTTGCCCATGGCATGGCATGCCGCTGGCCTTGTCCTCGGCTTGGCATGCCGCTGGCTTTGGCTGGGCCGCTTTTGCCGGGGCATGGAATGCCGCTGGCCCTGGCCTTGGCATGGCATGCTGCCGGCTTTGGCTGGGCTTCCTTGGCCGTGGCATGGCATGCTGCTGGCATTGGCCTTGGCATGGCATGTTGCTGGCTTTGGCTGGGCTGCCTTGGCCTTGGCGTGGCATGCTGCTGGCCTTGGCCTTGGCATGCCATGCTGCTGGCTTTGGCTGGGCTGCCTTGGCCTTGGCATGCCATGCTGCTGGCTTTGGCTGGGCTGCCTCTGCCTTGGCATGCCATCCTGCTGGCCTTGGCCTTGGGGTTGGGCTGCCTTGGCCTTGGCATGGGATGATGCTTGCCTTTGCCTTGGCATGGCATGCTGCTGGCCCTAGCCTTGGCCTTGGCATGGCATGCTACTGGCTTTGGCTGGGTTGCCTTGGCCCTGGCCTGGCATGCTGCTCGCCTTGGGCTTGGCATGGCATGCTGCTGGCTTTGGCTGGGCTGCCTTGGCCTTGGCATTCCATGCTGCTGGCCTTGGGCTTGGCATGGCATGCTGCTGGCTTTGGCTGGGCTGCCTTGGCCATGGCATGGCATGCTGCTGGCCTTGGCCTTGGCATGGCATGCTACTAGCTTTGGATGGGCTCCCTTGGCCTTGGCATTCCATGCTGCTGCCGTTGGCCTTGGCATGGCATGCTGCTGGCTTTGGCTGGGCTGCCTTGGCCTTGGCAGGGCATGCTGCTGGCCTTGGCCTACGCATGGCATGCGGCTGGCTTTGGCTGGGCTGCCTTAGCCGTGGCACGGCATGCTGCTGGCCTTGGCCTTGGCATGGCATGCTGCTGGCTTTGGCTGGGCTACCTTCGCTAGGGCATGGCATGCTGCTGGCTTTGGCTAGGCTGCCTTGGCCTTGGCATGGAATGCTGCTGGCCTTGGTCTCGGCATGGCATGCCGCTGGCTTTGGTTGAGCTGCCTTGGCCGTGGCATGGCATGCTGCTCGCCTTGGCCTTGGCATGGCGTGCTGCTGGCTTTGGCTAGGCTGCCTTGGCCTTGGCATGGCATGCTGCTTGCTTTGGCTGGGCTGCCTTGGCCGTGGCATGGCATGCTGCTGGCCTTGGCCAAGGCATGGCATGCCTCTGGCTTTTGCTGGGCTGCCTTGGCCTTGGCATGGGATGCTGCTGGCCTCGGCCTCGGCATGGCATGCCGCCGGCTTTGGCTGGGCTGCCTTGGGCGTGGCATGGCATGCTGCTGGCTTTGGCTGGGCTGCCTTAGCCGTGGCATGGCATGTTGCTGGCTTTGGCTGGGCTGCCTTGGCCGTGGCATGGCATGTTGCGGGCCTTGGCCTTGGCATGGCGTGCTGTTGGCCTTGGCCTTGGCATGGCGTGCTGCTGGCCTGGGCCTTGGCGTGGCATGTTACTGGCTTTGGCTGGGCTGCCTCCGCCTTGGCATGCCATGTTGCTGGCTTTGGCTGGGCTACCTCGGCCTTGGCATGCCATGCTGCTGGCCTGGGCCTTGGGGCTGGGTTGCCTTGTGTCACGGCCTTGGATTTCCTGAACCAACCCTCAGTCTTTCCAAGCCAACCGTGCGGCCTTAGATGCTTGTAGCACGCCTTGCTTGCACCTAAGTAAGCCTTTTGTTGTAGGGAGCTAGGGGATTGCACACACAAGAGGGACTTGAGAAACTTAGAGAGCTCATGGGGAATGCTTATGTTGTATTGCTACTTGGGTGAAGGCTTACAACTCTTGGATACTTAGGTTCTTGGTTCTTCACTTGGTTTGGCCAAATGAGGGCCTCCCCTTTATATAGCCTTACATAGAACATTCTTGGACTACTAAGGTGGAGAGTGTTCTAGACACTTCCTCATATTACATCTAATAGACTATTCTAGATCTACATGGTTGGAGGGGATTCTAGATCCTTTCCACATCCTTTCAAAGAGCCTATTCTAGAACATACATACAACCTTCTAGTATTAGGTATAATGCTTTATATTATTCTAGAGTCTTCCAGGCAATTCTCTTGTAGCCTCTCTTCTTGTAGCCATTGTAGAGAGTTCCAGAACCCTCTAGCGTCCTCCATGATCTTCATCCTTTCTGAAGTCTTCCAGGAGCTTCCAAGCCATTTCACTAGTCTCCTTTTCCTGTGACTTCCTTTTTGTAGGTTATTCTGCCTTGGTGATGCGGCGGGGCGTGACATTCTTTCCCACCTATGCTCGCGACGCCCTCGTCGCGGCTCCTTCTTTGAAGTCGCAGGTTCTTTCCTTGACTTGCGCCTTCTTTGATTTCCTTTGTCCACCGTTGGCATCATGTAAGGACCCCCGTCCATAATGCACATTTTGTTGTTGCGAGGTACCTGTGCCACGTTGAACTCTCGCGATAACTCCATCTCCAGCACCACGCCACTGTCATTGACTTTTTCGTGCCACTCACCAAGGTGCAGCTCAACCCCTTAAGCCATGCCATCTGTAGGCTTTCCCTTGGCATTTACCACCTTCATCAATCCTTGAACCCCGTCAAGGTTCAAACCAACCCTCTTGGCCTCTTCCGCATTGATGAAGTTGTGCGACGCTCCGGTGTCGACCATGACTTGGGTTGCCTCCCCATCGACCTTGCCCTCTACGTACATCAAACCCTTATCCCCTTGGGTTGATGTAGTTGGCTTCGCTTCGAGCAGCTGCAGAGATCCCATGCAAGACTGCTCTTCCCTTTTTTGCTCCTCCAGCATTGCAATGAGACTCCTCCTCTTAGGACAATCCCTTGCCCAATGTAGCTCGTTGCAAAGAAAGCAGTTATGCTTGGGCTTCATATCCTTAGCCTTCTTGGCCCATTTACCCAAATTAGCAGCAATCTCCCTTCTGCGGTTCTCTTCGGTGTGAGTCACTTCTGACATATTGCCCTTCCTTTCTTAGTCACGACACCTTCGTAACCTTTAGCTCTGATACCAACTATCACGGCCTTGGATTTGCTGAACCAACCCTCAGTCTTTCCAAGCCAACCGTGCGGCCTTAGATGCTTGTAGCACGCCTTGCTTGCACCTAAGTAAGCCTTTTGTGGAAGGGAGCTAGGGGATTGCACACACAAGAGAGACTTGAGAAACTTAGAGAGCTCTTGGGGAATGCTTATGTTGTATTCCTACTTGGGTGAAGGCTTACAACTCTTGGATACTTAGGTTCTTGGTTCTTCACTTGGTTTGGCCAAATGAGGGCCTCCCCTTTATATAGCCTTACATAGAACATTCTTGGACTACTAAGGTGGAGAGTGTTCTAGACACTTCCTCATATTACATCTAATAGACTATTCTAGATCTACATGGATGGAGGGGATTCTAGATCCTTCCCACATCCTTCCAAAGAGCCTATTCTAGAACATACATACAACCTTCAAGTATTAGGTATAATGCTCTATATTATTCTAGAGTCTTCCACGCAATTCTCTTGCAGCCTCTCTTCTTGTAGCCATTGTAGAGAGTTCCAGAACCCTCTAGCTTCCTCTATGATCTTCATCCTTTCTCAAGTCTTCCAGGAGCTTCCAAGCCATTTCACTAGTCTCCTTTTCCTGTGACTTCCTTTTTGTAAGTTATTCTGCCTTGGTGATGCGGCGGGGCGTGACATTCTTTCCCACCTATGCTCGCGACGCCCTCGTCGCGTC
>NW_021027400.1:1248610-1266185 GCF_004153795.1 Camellia sinensis
AAACCCTTTTCCTCACTTTTCTCTCAACTTACACCTCTCTATTCTTCATTCTCTCATTTTTCATCCCTCCCCACGGTGATTGATGAATGAACAGGAAGTTGCGGGTTCATGCCCAATGCCGTTAGCTCACGGCTATTTCTTCCGGCTGGTAGAGCGCCCTTCTAGCAAATACGTCGATGACGGGGGAAAGACAGAACGCCTGACTCAACTGTGCCCCTAGTTCATCATTTTAACCATTCCTTTCGTTTTTGCTTTCTACTAAAATGGTTTTGATCAAAATGAGAGTCGGATTAACGTACTTGTTCGATTTTTGATTCGAAAAGTATGCAAGTCAGGCATGCAAGCACTGAAAATTTTCCTTTTTGGGTCCAAGACAATGGTCCGATTTTGGAAAATGAAATAGTTTTCGAGAAAATAGTCAACCTCAGTAAAAATTTTCAAAAACTATTTTTGCAAACAGCTGATGCTCAACAAGCATAGAACTTACCTTTTGAGATGCGCAACCTCGGAGCAGAGGCAATGGAAAATTGCCCCTGGTTTGAAGGGGGTGAGGAGGCAACGGAAAGTTGCCCCTAGTTTGAATGGCGGCTCACAGCGGCTTGTGGCAACGGAAAGTTGCCCCTTGTTTGGGATAGTGCCGCAGCAATCCGCAGACAGTCTTCATTGGCGGTGGTCGAGTTCTTGGACACAGCGATGATGAAGACGGTCACAACACATATATGGACACAATCACCTTGAAGGGTGTTGGCCACTGAACTTTGGGATGAAGTCGAAACCATTGCATGGACTGAGACGCTTATGAAAGCGTTGGGGGCTGGACTTCATGATGAAGTTGCCTACGTATCCCAAACATGGGAATCAAGCCTTACGTAGTTCCGGTTAAGGTCCACTCGGGTTTTTAACCTTCACTTTTCTTAGGCTCTTACTTTTGCCAAGGCGCCCGATGCGGGTTTTCGACCTTGCGAGCTTCTTTTTATTTTCTTTTTCTGCTTCTTCTTTCTTTCTTCCTTTTTTCTTTTGCATTTTTTGTATTATATTTTTTTTTCTTTTTTCTTTTTTTTTCTTTCTTTTTTGTATTTTTCTCTTGCTCTAACTTTTGCCTGGGCCGCCCTTCCGGGTTTTCGGCCCAGCGAGCCTCTCAAAGGGTAAAAGTGTAGCAAGTCCATGCCAAATGGTTTTCGAAATTGAAGCCTCTCTGTGTCTTGGAGAACGGCTGTTGCACTGATTTGCGGAGAATCCATCCCGGTTACTCTATGAGCTTCTTCCGGCGAGATCTACTCCTTCTGATTCGGCTTTGATACTTCTTGATCGAAGGCTACCTCAAAACTGGCCACACGGGCCTTTCATGGCGTTTGTCCGTTGAACTTTCTGAACATTCTGAACGGGTTAAAAGTCGGAAAACAAACAGGTTGGATCTTGAGGCTGAGAGCGATCCTAGGCTGCGCGACCTCAAGAGGGATTCCACACAAGTCTTCGCAGGGCTGCGTAAAACATTTGTTTTAGAAAGTTTTTAAGAAAGTGACGAATCGCTCGCGCCGAAGATAGTGCGGAACCAATCTGGATCAGGCCAGGATCCTTCTCAGTACTCACGCCGAAAAGCATGATTTCATTCATTAAAAGGCTCGGCACGCCTTTCTTTCTCTCAAAATGATCAAAATTTTGCAAAACCCGAGGAATTCCTCCCTCTTCGTTTTCATCACCGCAGTGTTCAAAAAGTTTGTTTTTTGGAAAACTTAGGTTAATGCAATGAGTTTGGCGTGCAGGAGAGCAGCCGAGATGTACTGTCAGCCCAATCAAATTCTCTGGCACTTATGCTGAAAGCAAGCATGAAGTCGAGATAGCAACAGCTGTTTCAATCGGCTTTATTGGTGTAACTGGCTCCTCAGCAGAAACAGACTCAAAAACCAAAACAGGTAATTACAGAACAAAACGGTGTTCGAGGCAACAACCCCAGAATCACCTAGTATTATATACAACGGGGACTGACTCGATACAACCAGACAGACCCTTAAGCAGAAAAGACTGACTCGATATCCAAGCCAGGATTTACAAAACTCGGTCCCACCGATGCTCAAAAATGCGTGCCAGACGCTTCATCAAAAATGTGCCGAATGTTGCCCGCAGGCGGTTCACTTTACATACTCGCAGTATCTGAGCCCTCGAAATCCAGCAACTGGGTGGTAACGGGCTTGCCTGAGGTGGGTGGTAGGATAACCTTGTTATCAATCAAATACTGCACTTCATGACGAAGGCGGGAACATCCATCGGTACTGTGACCGGACTGCTGGTGGTACGCGCAGTACAGGTAGATCATAAGTGGCGGGAAGATTCTTCGGAAGTGGCCGGGGCTCCAAGGCTTTAAGATTGCTCATTTCTTCCGCAATATTAGCAATGCCCTAGACAAAGGGATGTGAGAGCGTCATGAAAACCCTGCTGCTGGGGCAGGTACTTTGCAGTTTGAGGATTCTTGCCAGACGCGCTGGCGAAAGATCAGTGGCGCTTGTCTTGGCCTTTTGTAACCTTTCCCGGTGCAGGGTGGGAAACTACTGGGAATTTGTCTGGGCATTATCGGGGTCCCATCCCGGTTTTCTGTTACTGGCTATTGATACTGCCTATTGGTTGAGAGCGGGTGGAAAGCGTCATCTACAGCTTGGTCCACTTATTTACAGTGTTTGTTGCCTTGCTCTATCCTCGTGGCCTGTCTCAGAGTCATCTGATGCCATCAATTACATATTGTCCTTGCATATGGGGGTTCGAGCGGTCTTATCTATTTGCCTTGTGGCAGTTTTTCCTTTGGCCTACAGGCCCCTGATTGAGGTGTGGGTTGGTGGTGAGATGCTCGTGTTGGCTATATAAGCCGGCCTGAAGCCACCTCTGGCGAGCTTGTAGCTCTCCATTCACATCCGCCCAGTTAACGGGGGCTCTTGTGGTACAAAATCCGCGGCATTACTGTGCAGCAACGCTGGCGGTGGAAGCCGACATGTTCCAGTAAGGCGAGGTCTGCCACAGACCTTTTGGGAGATCGCCATCATTCCCTTCAATTTTCGAAGGTGGTGGCTCACGAGCTGGATAGTATAACATGGGGGAGCACCAGACTGGTGCACCACATAGGCGTCCTGGGGTGGAAGTGTGAGCCATACTATGCTGGCCATACTAGTTTGAAGTTGAGGTTGTGTGTCCACCTGCTTCGCAGATACATGCCGTGCATAACACAAATATTACTTCTTGAACTTGGCGCCGCAAAAATCATAAATCCTGCACACTCAAGAGATTAACAATAAGGGCGCACAATGGCTAATTTCTATTCACTTCTTTAGCAACTCTCTTTATAATACTATAAAGGCATAACCAGATACGCATTTCAGCCCAAACTGATTCGAACACGGGGTAGTGCAAAAACTGTACCCTACTACTGATCACTTGTGTCCCAGATAAGTCACGTTTCCTGAAAGCTGAACAGATTACCCGCGAAGAGTAACTGATTGCTCACAACTGATTACTTTATACCGGTATTTCCAGGTTTTGCATACTAAACTTGCGAACTGACATTGTGCGTTCCTGTAGAGCAACACTCTAAAAGCACATAGGCAAGTTAAAGAGAACAAAACACCCCTATGTTGGGCAGGGCTTTCCTGTACGTATTTTGTCAGGAGTAGGGTTTCATATGGCACACAGCTGGTTGTCAAACAACTTGCATCTGGGTAGGCAACCTGTCCTAGCTGGAATGTCACTATGATCCGAATAGCACTAGCGAATTGGTCAAAAGGGGTGCCTCGTAAAACGGGTTTGGTGTTCCATACTGTCAGGGAGCCATAGCCGGTAGCCTTATGGAACATGTCTTGACAAGACAAGCTCGGAAACCGTTAGGGGATGGTTAGTGCAAACACTGTGTTCCTAGGCGCACCAATGCACATGCAATTTGCAAAGCAAACACATAACATGAGATCAAACAGGATACACGAGTTCGAGTCAAACTCTCTAATTTCCCACAGAAGTCGCCAGAAACTGTAACAGCGCCCGCGTGGTGGACCTCGCTACTACAGTTCGGACTCTCGATTTTGTCCCACGGTCTCAATCTGAACCAAAAGTCCAAATCTGGCAAATCGTTGAGAAAACAGATTTTTGAAAAAAGTAGTGCCAAACATGACTGCTTTGCCAGATACAGAGTCGCCACCTAAATATTTTAAAAGGGGGAATTTAGGAAACCCTGACTCGGTACCGAAGGCCACTGTCCGTCATCACCGGAGTTGTCTCGGCCGAGCTTGGGTTACGCGATCGGGAAGGTCAGCTATTAGCACCCCCTTTCGCCCGTCCGAAACCGGCCTCTACTAACCGTGTATATCCCTTGAAAAACTGTTTGTTCATTTTCCATATTAGCATTAGAATTTACTATGTTAGCGCCAGCAAACAAGTATAGACTAGATTCGCCTAATTTGGAATAAAACATTGCATATCCGTCTTGGTTGAAATGCTTTGGAATTGTACTCCAAGTAGGCTAAAAGGATTTCAAAGAGTTTCTCCGAACTCAAACAATCCCAACCTCACCCACAGGGCATTCAAACAGTTTAACACAAAGGCATTGCTAGCCACTGTTAAGCATGCTGTCATGGCAATATTACACGCACCATGGCCTGCTAAAGCGGGAAACTAGCTTACATAGTACTCCGTGCCAAAACAAAAGCAACTTCGTTAGTCAACATGCATGATCCAAGTCATGTAAGTGCCTAATGCATCGCATACAAAAGTCGCTAAGGCAATAGGCTCGCCTATCTAACAGTTCATGTGAAAATGCCAAGCAAATTACATATTCATTTGACTAGTAACTGATGCAGTAGCGTGATGTACCGACCTAATGCATAGCAAATACAAATGACATGGATCGCAAATGCATAAGCAAAGGTAATCTAATTTAAACTTCCCTAATCTACATATAAGACGGAGGTAATTAAAAGGGATAGAAAAAGTTGAGGTGGAAGACAAACACGCACCCCACACACGCTGTATACAAGAATTTGCCCTCAACTTCGAGGGACCGCGAATAAATATTACAAATATAATTAAACTACACAAGCTCATAATTTACAAATCCTACATTTAATTCAACAAATTTAAACTAAATTTAATTAAAACAGAAAACGTCTCGGAAAGCGCGCACCCTGCGACAAGACCTGCCTCTGTTCCTCCCTTCCTCTCTGGAGGCTTGTCAAGCCTCAGGACTGCATTCCTTAGACAGAGGGCAAGATCCAATCACCGCTGGAAATGATGCCCGGCAGTGTTGATGGGCCAGCGGCACAGAAGTTGAATCTGTCGGCAACGAAATATGTTGCCGGTCGACATCTTACAACTGCGGTCCGGAGAAGCTAATCCTGCAGAACCTGCACTACAGCAAAGCAGCCAAAACAAGGCTCATGGCGAGCATAATTCAAGGCATGTGATGCCATCAACCAAGTTCTATCATATATGAACTCAAAGGACTGTGCCCTCGTTCTGCGGACCACCAACTAGCACGCATTTCCTATGACTGATGGGCCCACAAAGAACCAGCTTGCAACTGGTTGATGTTTCAAATGCAATGCAACACCAATCAAGCAAAGTTAGGCCCATTCCTAACACCAATCAGAGGAACAAGGCACTGCATGCCAAGATGGCAATGCAACCTAGGCAGTACAAAGCATAGATGCAACTGGCATGGCAAAATAAGCTTATGCTAAGCATACAAGCATCATATGGTATGGCAAACTAATGCAAGAGGTCTATACATGAATAGTGGACTCTAATAAGCCTAAAACAGTGGCCAAAAGTGCTAATAGAAGTGAAGTCTAAATGGCAAGCAACACACATGCACAATAAGGACCAACACTTAAGCACAAACAAACAACATTCAGCACACTTGAAAGGAGAAAACATGAACAGATTAGCATGCCATTAGTAAGCTCTAAAATATGCTAATACATCAGGTGCCGAAACCAAGACAACAAATCAAAGCCAAGCATCGACCAAGCAAGTGTCAAGCAAATATGAGGGCAATTGAACATGACACTTAAACAGTTTAAATCCAAACGAAATGGCATGCAACAAGAAACCAAAAAAAGGTCTTTAGCATGTTAAACACAAGGCTAAAGCCACTAGATGCACATCTAAATGGCCTAGAATACAAGGCAAGCACCATAAGGCCCAAAACATGAGAGCAATGCAAACATGCTTTCAAAGCAAAAGAGACCATGCCAAGGCAATCAAACAACATGGGAAATGGGACTGAACATGCATGTAGGATGATCCAAATCATACCAAAACAATGCAAAGATGGCAATGCATACACACATGCAACATACTCAAGCAACAAGCCCCCCAATACAGCAAAGGACTATATAATGATGTCAAAATCAACCCAAACGACTATGGACAGAGGCTAAACATGAGCAAAATAAGCACATAAACTTCACAAATCTAGACCTAAAACATCTCCAACAAAGCTAACAACCTAAGAGACATTTTAAGCACATAATAAGGATTACATGGCAACTATGCTAAACAGCATGAGTTCCAAAACCAACTTAAATTCGAATCGTATATCATGGTATTAATAAGCATGAAAAAACAAACAAACATGCTCAATCACACATCAAGCAGTAGGCTCCTCTAAGAGGCAAAATATGCCCTTATTCATAAGAAAAAGAGGAGAGGGTGACCTCTCCTTCTTGGGACTCAAACATCTCTTCACAACGAAATCCCTCAAGATTTCAGTGGTGGAAGAGACCTCAACACCAAAAAATCCGGAGGTTACACAAAATGACTCAAAATGAGGCCTTTGAACGGCCTAAGGGTGATACAAAACCTCAAACAACAAACACTCTTAATAAACAATAAAGAGCTTAAATAACAGAAACTTTTTATGTTCATACATAACACTAAAACAGCTCTAAGGCAGTAGAAAACAATGCAATAAAAAAGGGGGATAAAAGGGTAATTCTACCTGTTCCTCTCTCAACTGTGCATGCACCCCTTGACTGATCCACACAAAGAGCTCCATAACCATCCTCTCTAAGTTCAGAAACCAACTCCCCTAACAATCCAAGAGGAAGGTGAAACACTAGGTGTATTGGTGTACAATAGTAAGCACAAAACCCTAGTGGGTGCAAAATGGAGGGAAGAGAGATAGTTGGTATGCTCTAACCCAAACTAGAAACCAGACCTCTCCCTCTGTATGTTTTTCTCTCAAAAATGGTCATAGTAGCTCCTCCTTCTGCCGTTAGAGAGATCTCTCTATATGTCTCTGTAAGAGCTTTACAAAGCATTTGCAAGAGGGAAGTCCTCCATAACACTGTATGAGGGGTAACAAAAGCCATTACAGCTGTCCAAAATAACTGCAAAAGCAGATGAACAGCATCGCGGCCGCAAAAATGCCTGGCCAAAAAGAGTGCGGCCGGCAACAATAGGTGCTGGCCGGGCAACCAATAGTGTCCGACCGGCAAGAACTATTATTGCCGGGTGGGCAGTAAACACCTAGACGTGGCCTACTAGCCCACTGCCGGTTGATTGGGTGGGGCATGGTCTACAAGCCCACCCTGCCCTTCCAAGGCAAAACACCAAAGTGTTTCGGTGCCAAAAACGGACACTAACGGTCGAGTTCAGGGATCTTGAAGCAAGGCGCGCGAGGAGACTTCCGGAATCAAACGAACACAAACATGGAAGATCACCGTGTGTCGAGCGGGTGACGTCAAAGTCTTGAGACGGTTTCAAAAAAATGGGGTGTCTAACCGTTGGCAGGGCATGCCCGTCTCGGCCCTGCTGGGCAACGCTGTGGGTGGCTGCTGGCCAAGGACGTGCCCAGGACCAGGCTGTGGCATGCAGGGACGCGTGGCTTGCAGCCAGCCTCTTGGCATGTGGGCATCGTCGCCGGCAAGGCATGCTAGCCAACGGCTGTGGCACGGCGTGCTACATAAAGGCAGTGGCCATGGCATGGCATTGCTTTACCAAGACAGTGCCAGGCATGCTGGGCAACGCCGTGGCAAGGCATGTGGACAGGCCGTGGCATGGCATGTTGGGCCATGCCGTGGCTTGCCTACCGCTACAGCCGTGGCAAGTCGGGGCAACGGCCGGCATGGCTCGCTGGCCGTTGCGGTGGCACGACACGCTGGCCAAGCAGTGGCTGGCATGTTTGGCCAAGCTAAGTCATGGCACGCTGGGCAATTGGCTATTTGGCATGGCACGCTGGCCGAGGCCGTGGCCATGGCACGCTGGCCCGACGGCCGTCGTTTGGATGGCATGTTGGCAAGCGCTTAAGGCATGGCACGCCGGGGCAACACGGTAGGCACGCATGCTGGGCAACGCGGGTGGCAAGGCATGCGGGCCGAGCCGTGGCGTGGCATTGTTTGCGCAACGCCGTGGCAAGGCATGCAGGCCGGAGGCCGTGGCGTTTGGCATGTTTCGGGCCGAGCCCGTGGCATGGCATTGCGGCCCGAGACCGTTGGCATGGCATGTTGCGAGGCGACACCGTGGCAAGGCATGCTGGCCGAGGCCGTGGTATTGTCACGCGGGCCGAGGCGTGCATGCATGCGGCCGAGCCGTGTATGGGCATTCCGGCCTTGGCATGTGGGCAACGCTGTGTGGCATGGCTACGGGGCCGAGGCCGTTGATGGGCCTGCTCGGCCAAGGCTAAGGCATGGCATGCCGGGAAACGCCTCAGGTGGCATGGCATACGGTGCAACGCCTTGGCAAGGCATGTGGGCAGAGGGCGTGCATGGATGCGGGCCGAGGCCGTCTGTTGGCGTGCATGTGGCAACGCCGTGGGAAGGCATGCGGCCGAGCCGTGGCATGGCATTTGGGCTTGAGGCCGTGGCATGGCTTGCGGCCCGAGGCCGTGGGCATGGCATGTTGGCGACGCCGTGGCAAGGCATACGGGGCGAGGCCGTGGTAGTCATGCGGGCGAGGCCTGTGGCATGGCATGCGGCCAAGGCCGTGTATTGGCATTTCGGCTTGGCATGTTGGGCAACGCTGTGTACTTGGCACTGCGGGCGCGAGGCCGTGCATGGGATGTTTGGCCAAGGCTAAGGCATGGGCACGCCGGGGCAACGCGGTGCATGGCCTGCTGGATGCAACGTCTTTGGCAAGCATGCGGCCGTGGCTTGGCATGGCATGCGTGCGGCCTCCGTGGCATGGCATGTTGGGCACGCCCGTGGCAAAGGCATGGCGGCGAGGCCTTGGCATGGCTTTCGGGCGGAGGGGGCAGGTGCAGGCATCGGGCCGAGGCCGTGGCATGGCTTGTGATGGCAACGTCGTTGGCAGGCATGCGGGCCGAAGGCCGATGGCATGGGCATTTGGGCCGAGGCCGTGGCATGGCATTGTGGGCTTGAGGCCGTTGCATGGCATGTTGGGCGGCGTCGTGGCAAGGATTCGGGGCGAGGCCGGGTGTGCAGCGGGCCGAGGCCGTTGGGCATGGCTTACGGGCCGAGGCCGTTGGCATTGCATTCCGGGCCTTGGCAGGTGGGCAACGCTTTGTGCATGGCATGCGGGCGAGGCCGGGCATGGATGTTGGCCAAGGCTAAGGGCATTTTGGGCACGGCCGGGGCAACGCGGTGGCATGGCATAACTTGTGCAACGCCTTGGCAAGGCATGCGGGGTCGAATGGCCGTGCCATTGCATTGCGGCCGAGGCCGTTCGTGGCATGGCATGCGGCCGACGGCTTTTGGCATGGCATGCGGTGGCGAGGCCGTGCATGGCCATGCGCGCGAGCCGTTAGGTATGGTATTCCGGCCTTGGCATGCTGGGCAACGCTGTGGCATGGGATGCGGGCCGATGAGGCTGTGGCATGCCATGTTGGCCAAGGCTAAGGCATGGCCACGCAGACGGCAAACGCGGTGGCATGGCCATGCTGGGGAACGAGTTGGCAAGGCATTGCTGGGCCGAGGGCCGTTGGCATGGGCATGTTGGCAACGTCGTGGCAGGCATGCGGGCTGGGTCGTGGCATGGCATTCGAGCCGGGGCGTGGCATGGATGCGGGCGAGGCCGTGGCATGGGCATGCGGGCCGAGCTTGGCATTGTGAATCGGGTGAGGCCGTGGCTGGCATGTTGGGCAACGCCTTGGCAAGGCTGCGGCCGAAGCCGTGGCATTGTCATTGGTGCGAGGCCATGGCTTGGCTTTCCGTTGGCATTGTGACTGGGGCAACGCCTGTGGACATGAGCATGGGGGCGAGGCGTGGCATGGCATAGTTGGCCTAGGGCCGTGGCTGTCATGTTGGCCAGGCTGTTGGCATGGCCGTGTTGCTGCCAAGGCTAAAGGCAGGACACGCCGGGGCAACGCGATGCATGGCATTGCTTGGGCAACACCGTGCAAGGCAATGCCGGACGAGGCGGTGGCAAGGATGCGGGCCGAGGCCGGGCATCGGCATTTCCGGCCTCGGCTGCTGTAACGCTTGTGGCATGGCAATGCGGGGCAATGCTGTGGCATGGCATGCGGGACCAAGGCTGACATGGCCATGTTGGCCAAGGCTCAAGCCATGGCCTTGGGCAACGCGGTGGCATGGCATGGTGGGCAATGTGTGGCAGGCATGCGGCGAGGCCGTGATGGCATGCTGGTCGAAGGCCGTGGCATGGCATTTAGAACAACGCCGTTGGCAAGGCTTGGAGGGCCGAGTAGAGGCCGTGGCATTGGATGCGGGGCCGAGGCCGTGGCATGTCATGCGGGATGAGGCCGTGGCATGGGCATGTTGGGCAAAACGCTGCAAGGCTGCGGCCGAAGCCGTGGCATGTCATGCGTGCCAGGAGGCCATGGCTTTGGCTTTCCGGGACTTGGCATGCTGGGGCAACGCTGTGGCATTGGCATGGAAGGCGAGGCCGTGGCATGGCTGTTGGCCTAGGGCCGTGGCATGGCATGTTGGGCCAAGGCTGTGGCATGGCGTGTTGGCCAAGGCTAAGGAAGGACATTTGCCGGGCACGCAGATGCATGGCGATGCTTGGCAAACACCGGGCAAGGCTGCGGGAACGAGCGGTGGCAAGGCATGCGGCGAGGCGGGCCATCGCATTCCGGCCTCTGGACATGCTGGGGTAACGCTGTGGGGCATGGCTATTGCTGGGCAATGCTGTGGGATGGGCATTCGGGACAAGGCGTGGCATGCCATTGTTTGGCCAAGGCTAAGGCATGCCGTTGGGCAACGCTGGTGGCATGCATGTTGGCAACGTGGGTGGCAAGGCATGCGGGCCGAGGCCGTGCATGGCATGCTGGTCGAGGGCCGTCTTGGCAATGGCGATGTTGACAACGCACAGTGAGCAAGGCTTGAGGGCCGAGGCCGTGGCATGGCATTCGGGGCATGAGGCCCTGGCACTGGCATGCGGCTGAGGCCTGGCATGGCATGTTGGGCATACGCCGTGGGCAAGGCATGCGGGCGAGGCCGTGGATGGCATGCGGGACCTGAGGCCGTGCATGCATATGTCCGGCCTTGGCATGCCTGGGCAAACATCTGTGGCATGGCATGGCGGGGCTGAAGGCCGTGGCATGCATTCCAGCCTTGCAGGCGATGCGGCACGCTGTGGCATGGCATGGCGGGCCTGCGGCCGTGAGCGTGGCTGTTGGCCAAGGCTAAGGCATGGCACACGGGAACGCGTGGCAATGCAGCTTGGGCAACGCGGTGTTGGCAAGGCATGCGGGGCGAGGGCCGTGGATGGCTGTTGGGCAATGAACGTGAAAGTCATTCGGGCCGAGGCCGTGGCTTAGGCCATTCGGGCCGAGGCTGCTGGCATGGCATGGCGGGCCGAGGCCGTTGGCATGGCATTGTTGGCCAAAGCTAAGGCATTGGCATGCGAGGCACGCAGGTGGCATGGATGTGGGCAATGCCATGGCAAGGCATGATGGGCCCGAGGGCACGGCATGGGCTTGCGGGCGAGGCCGTGGCATGGCATGTTTGGCAACGCCATGGCTGACATGCAGGTTGTGGCATGGCATGGCATGCGGGGCCGAGGCCGTGGCATGGCATTGTGGCAACTCCTTGGCAGGCATGCAGCCGAGGCCTGGCTTGTCATTGCGGGCCGAGCCCGGGGCCATGGCACGCGGGCCGAGGGCCCGTTGGCATGGCATTTCTAGCCTTGGGCATATTGGCAACGCGGTGGCAAGGCATGCGGACGGCCGTGGCATGGCATGTTGGTCGAGGTGAGGCATGCCACCCGGGCAACCAGGCGGTGGCATGGCATGCTGGAGGCAACGCATTGTATATTGGCAAGGCATGCGGGCTGAGGCCGCGGCATGGCAAGTTGGGGCCGAGGCCATGGCAAGGCATAGCAGGTCAGAGGCACGTTGGCATGGATGTTGGGCAACACACGTTGGCAAAGACATCGGGGCGAGGCCGTGGGCATTGGCATGCGGGCGAGGCCTTGGCCAGACAGGCATTTGGGCAACGCCCCGGCAGGGCAGGCGGGCCGATGTGCTGTTGCATTTGTCTTGGCCTGAGGCCAGTGACATGGCATTCCGGCTCTTGGCACATGGCTGTTTGGCAACGCAATGGCAATTGGCATGCGGCCGCGAGGCCGTGCATGGCGTGTTGGCCGAGGCTAAGTGCATGAACATCGCCGTGGGCTAACGCTGGTGCATGGCATTGCAGGCCGAGGTCCGTGGCATGGCATGTTGGCAAAAGGCTAAGCATGGCAGCCGAGCACGTAGGTGCATGGCATGCTGGGGCAACGCTATCCCTGGTGGCAACGGATGCGGGCCAGAAAGGCTGTGCATGGGCATGCTGGGCCGAAGGCACGTGGCGTGGCAATTCCGGCCTTGCATGAGAGTGAAAACACTTGTGGCATTGGGCCTACGGGGCCGAGGACGTGGCATGCGCATGCTGGGCCAAGGCTAAGGCATGGCCGCGGGCAACCAGGTGGCACGGGATGGTGGGCCACGCCGATGGCAGTCATGCGGGCGAGGCCGTTGGCATGGCAACGTTGCCAGGCCAAGGCATGGCACTGCTAGGCAAACGCACGCGGCGAAGACATGCTGGGCAACGCGTGGCAAGGCATTGCGGGGTGAACACGTGGCAAGGCATGCGGGGCCGATGGGCCGTGGCAAGAATGCGGCCGAAGGCCGTGGACATTGGGTAATGCTAGCGAATGCTAAGGCATGGCATGCAGGGCAATGTACATTGGCATGGCACGCTAGCTTAGCTAAGGCATGGATGCGGGGCAAGTCCACGGGCATGCAAGCCAATCGACAGCACTCGTTCCATGTAGCATCAGCAAATCCCCGTTGGCAACGCTGTGAATTTTGTTTCACCACACCATGTGAATCGTTTGCGGGTCGTAGGGCCTGACTATGTGCTCTCGGACCTCCGCGGGGACAAAAACCGGGAGGGAAGGGGACGAATCGGAGCGACGCTGGCTGAATCTCAGTGGATCGTGGCAGCAAGGCCACTCTGCCACTTACAATACCCCGTCGCGTATTTAGTCGTCTGAGGGATTTCTACCACCGCTCGAAGATTAGGAATGTATACTATCAGGCGAGCCCTGCGTAGCTCGTCACCGCGCGGGGCTTCACCAACGACTCCGGCCTTTGGGGGCCGGACGGCCCTTGCGCGTCAGCAAGCGGGCGGCAGCGGCGCATGCGTCGCTTCGAGCCCGGATTAACTGACATTAAGAGGCGTTCAGTCAATAAATCCAGCGCACAGGTAGCTATACGCGCACTGCATTTTCAACCAAGATGACGATGACCAATTGTGCGAATCAATATTGAATCCTCTCACCTACCTAGGAATTGAATTACTATTGCGACCACTATCATTCAGAGGGTTAAAACTAAAACTTGTCTCACAACGAATCTAAACCAGCTCACGTTCCCTATATTTGGTGGGTGAACATGCCAACACTTGGTTGATTCGCTCACATATGATAGGAAGAGACCGATCATTCGAAGTATCAAAAGAGCAACGTCGCTTATGAACGCTTGGCTGCCACAAAGCCAGTTATCCCTGTGTAAATTTTCTACACCTCTAGCTTCAAATCTGAAGGTCTAAAGGATCGTTAGGCCACGACTTTTCAAGTTTGTATTCGCACTGGAAATCAACAATCAAACGAAGCTTTTCACCTTTGTTCCACACGAGATTTTCTGTTCTCAGTTAGACTATCTTGGACACCTGCGTTTATCTTTTAATATGTGGCACCCCAGCCCAAACTCCCCACCTGACAATGTCTTCCGCCCGGATCGAGGCTGCCGAGGCGGGCCTCGGGTCCAAAAGACGGCAGTGCCCGCTCGATCACGGAAAAGTAAAATAACGTTAAAGCTAGTGGTTATTTCACTTTTGCCGGTTTCCGACTCCCACTTATTCCTTACACCTCTCAGTATTTTACCCAAAGTCGGACTAGAGTCAGCTCAACAGGGTCTTCTTTCCCCTGCTGGATTCTGCCAAGGCCCCCCCCCCCCCCCCCCCCCATTCCCTTGGCTGTGGTTTCGTGAAATAGTGACAGGGACAGTTGGGAAAATCGTTAATCACATTCATGCGTACTAATTAAGATGACAGAGGCATTTGGCTACTTCAAGAGAGTCATGAGTTACTCCCGCGTTTACCCGTGCTTGGTTTGAATTTCTTCCACTTTGACATTTCAGAGCACTGGGCAAGAATCAATTGCGGAGATCACGCAGGGACCATCGCAATGCTTGTTTTAATTAAACAGTCAGGTTCCCCTTGTCCGTACTAGTTTGGAGTCGACTGTTACGCTGCCCGGGGAAGGCCCCGCGAGGAGCATTCCCAGTCCGTCCCCGGCCGACAAGCGGCGGACCCGCTCTCGCCGCGGGGAGCAGCTCGAGCAGTCGCCGACTAGCCGACGAAGATTCAGGGTGGACCCCTGTGCCAAGCCTCAGAGCCAATCCTTTCCCGGAAGTTACGGAATCCATTTTTGCCGACTTCCCTTGCCTACATTGATTCATCGACCAGAGGTGATTCACTTGGAGACCTGATGCGGGTTCGAGTATGACAGGGGCACTGGGGAGGGCACTCGGTCCTCCGAACTTTCAAGCGCCCGCGGTGGGCGACGAACACACATGATCGTGCGGTGCTCTTCCAGCGCTGGACCTACCTCCGGCTTGAGCGTTTCCAGGGTGGCAGGTGCTTAAACAGAAAGATAACTCTTCTGAGGCCCCCGGCCGACGTTTCCGGGATCCTAACGTTGTCGTCAGCCCGCCATGTCCCGCGGTTCAAGGAATTTAACTCGATTCCCTATCGAAGCTCGCACTGAACGCGCTCTCTTTCGGCTCCCGCCGACTTTAGGATTAACCTACCCATGTGCAAGTGCATTCACATGAACCTTTCCCTCTTCAAGCCTTCAAAGTTTCATTTGGAATATTTGCTACCTACCACAAGATCCGCACCAAACGGCGGTCTCGCGCCTGGGCTACGCGCCTAAGGTTTCGCAGAGACCGCTGCGTCTCCTACACATCGGCCCTTGGCGTTGCCCCAACGGCCGGTATAGGTCGCGGCTTACCGCCATCCCATCATTTTCGGGGCTAGTTGATTCGGCAGGTGAGTTTGTTACACATCTTAGTGGATCGACTTCCATGCCCGTACCCTGCTGTCTTAATCGACCCAACACCCCTTTGTGGGATATCTAGGTAGCACGCAGTTGGGCACCGTAAACCCAGCCGGTTCATCCCGCTTCGCAAGATTCTGCTTACCAAAAATTGGCCCACTCTTGAGCTCTCGATTCTTGTGGCGCGGCTCAACGGAGCAAGCCGCGCCGTCCTACTATTTAAAGTTTTGAGAATAGGTCGACGAGAGTTGCGCCCCCGATGCCTCTAAATCATTGGCTCACCTGATGAACTCGCGCCCGGAGGCTCCATATCTGAGGGGAAACTCGGACGAACAGCTACAGATGTTCCGATTAGTGTTTCGCCGCTAGACCAGTCAGATGAACGATATTGCACGTCAGTATTTGCTGCGGGCCATCACCAAGTTTCCTCCTGGCTTTCACCCCGCTCAGGCATAGTTCACCATCTTTCGGATCCCCGAACAGGCAATGCTCGCACTTGAACCCTTCTTAGGAAAAGATCAAGGTCGGTCGACGGTGCAACCCGCGAGGGATCCGTCAGTTCAGCTTCCTTTGTGCCTTACAAGTTACATCACCGTTGACTCGCACACATGTCAGACCTCTTGGTCCGTCACTTGTTCAAGACGGGCGAATGGGAGTTGCAGGGCGGGGGGAGCCGCGCAGATGCCGAAGCACGCCGAGAGGCATGCGCTTGGCCAGCCGACGATCGGGACGAAGGGTCTACCACGGAACTTTTGATGGCTCGGGCTTTGCCTCCGCCCCGATCCGCACCGGTCCACGCCCGGGTCGATCGGCGGACCGTCTAGGACCGGCTAGACGCCGTTCCAATACGGACCGGGCCGCATTTGCAGCACCTATTGCTTCCCACTCGACAAATTTCAAGCACCTCTTTGACTTTCTTTCAAAGTCCTTTTCATCTTTCCTCATGGTACTTGTTTCCTATCGGTCTCTCGCCCGTATTTCAGCCTTGGACGGAATTTACCGCCCGATAGGGCTCATTTTCCCCAAACAAACCCGATCAGCTGGACAGCGCCTACGTGGTGCGATAGGGTCCGGCCATTGACGGGGAGTGCGTCACATACCTTCTGCGGACCACGCTTCCCAGGGGACTTGGGCCAGTCCGCCGGTGGCTCGGGTGTGTTGTGTGGTCGAATTCGCATTCTGTCGTACCAGATCTACGTGTAATATCGGAAGTTTTGGAACGGACTCGGATTGGCACGGAGGATGTGTTCTTATCAGGGGGTTCACGTCGGGCCGGGGTTTGTTCAAATTCTTGGCTGTTGTGAGGTTATTAGTAACGCAACAATGATGTTCATGAACAGTCCAGGCTTCCTGGATCGTCTGGGTTGGAAGGTTTGCTCATGTAGGTATTGCCCAGCAGGAGTATCGGTTGAGGGCCCTTCCAGTCTCGCTCTGCCGTTATAGGGAGTCCTAGTTGTGAAGCTATTCCATACTTCGTTCTAGCCTCTGGACTTTTGAGCTATTTGGATATCGTACTCTCAAAAAGCGGATCAGTCGGGGTGATACCGAAAGAATGGCTGGAAGCGAGCCCAGGCCGGCCGCGGAGACGGCTTTGTGTGGGTGATCGGCTATCGTAGGGCACCTGAACGACGCGTCTCGTCGGGAGAGGTCGGGGAGTAGCAGCTTCTCCATTTGTGGCTTTCCCAGAGGCATGGTGATCCCGAGAGGCCTGGCCGCATTTGGGATCTTTTTGACTGTTGACAGCGTGCGTCCGAGGATGATTGTTGCCGAGGAGCAATAGAGCTATCAGCTGAGGTTTGGGGCGAGGTGTTAATGGAACAGATGGCAGGTTTCCCTCCGACGGAGCACGACGGTGTGGAAAACATGGGACTCGCGCGAAGGTGACGCAACGGTTTTCACCACACACACGCGAGGTTTAGTACAATAGGGCTTGTTTCCTCATCAGGTCTGCGATTCGTCCCGGTATTCAATGAGGGTGGGTGTGGGCTCGCTTGGTTTGATGACGCGTATTCCAGTGTCCCATGATGGAATGCGCGACTAGTGGGGGCCTCTTCAAGGCCGCCAATAATCTCGGATGCGT
>NW_021027400.1:1266210-1276210 GCF_004153795.1 Camellia sinensis
TAAAACTTTCAAAACCATTTCGGTGTAGATCCAAAAACTGGACACAACCTGAGATCTGTCACAAGATGACAACCCCGGATCTCCAGCCAAACTGACTGGAAAGTTGCCCCTACGTCTGAAAGTACCACAGCACTGCAACGGTAAACAAAAAGTTTGCGCCCCTAGTGAATAAACATACACCGGAGATTATAAGACCAGCCCTCGAATTGCTGAAATAGACAAAAGTACCGAGGATGTCAAATGGCACAAAGTTGATCGGCGGAAAAGTTGTGCGGCTGAACTTCAGGATGAAGTTGCCTACGTATCCCAAAGATGGGAATCAAGCCTTACGTAGTTTAGGCTTTGGTTCACTCGAGTATTGACTCTCTCCTTTTACGCTCTAACTTTTGCCAAGGCCGCCCTTTGCGGGTTTTCAACCTTGCATGCTCAGTTTTTATATTTTCAAATTTTCTATGCTCTAACTTTTGCCTAGGTCGCCCTTTCGGGTTTTTGGCCTAGCGAGCCTCTCAGGGGTAATATTTCTTCAACTTGTCCATGTTGATCGGCTGTGAGAACTCTAGGCCATCTAGGTTCATCAGAACCATAGCTCCACCTGACTAGATAGACTTGATGATGTAAGGGCCAGTCCAATTGGGTCTGAACTTGCCCCTAGGGTCGTGAATGGGAGCTCGGTTGTCCTTGAGTACCAAATCTCCTTCTTTCAAATTCCTGGACTTAACTTTCTTGTTGAAAGCTCGGGCAATTCGGCGTTGATAACCTTGAACATGGTACAGTACTTTCAGTCTTCTCTTATCAAAGAGCATGAGTTCTTCAAATCTGCTCTGCTGCCAATCTGCTTCGGCTATCTGACATTCAACCAATACTCGCAAAGACGAAACCTCAATCTCGATAGGTAGAACGGCCTCCATCCCATAAACCAATGAATACGGAGTCGCCCTAGTAGAAGTTCTAATTGAAGTTCGGTAGCCCCACAGAGCAAACAGCAGCTTATCTGGCCAGTCCTAGTAGGTTCCCACCATCTTCTGCAAAATGCGTTTGATGTTCTTGTTGGCGGCCTCAACCGCTCCATTGGTTTGCGGTCGGTATGTGGATGACTTATGAAATGCCACGTTGTATTTTTCTAACAAGTCAATCACTTCCTTCTTGAAGTGGGAACCGTTATCTGAAATAATCTCGTTTGGGACTCCGTAGCGACAGATGATGTTGTTTCTGATGAACTTTGCAACGTGTGAAGCCTTCAACACCGCATAAGACTGGGCCTCGACCTACTTCGTGAAATAATCTATTGCGACCAGGATGAACTCATGCCCATTCGACCCCTTCGGAGTGACAGCCCCAATCACATCGATTCCCCAAACTGAAAATGGCCATGGCGAAGTCATGTTGTATAGCTTCGACGGCGGGATGTTCATGCGGTTTGCATGGATCTGACATTTGTGACATCGCCGAACAAAGCCGATACAATCCTCCTCCATGGTGGACCAATAATAACCTTGTCTGAGGATCTTCCACGCTAGCATTACTCCGTTCATATGTGCACCGCATTCCCCTCCATGGATGGCCTCCATCAGGCGTCTTGATTCTTCAGCTTCAACGCACAGCTTATGCATTCCCAGATGACCTCTCTTATACAATTTACCTCCGCAGATGATGAACGGAACGACCATTCTTCTGATTACCCTTTTATCCTTGGCATTTTCCCTTGGTGGATACACCTCTTTCTCCAAGAAATTCCAAATATCGTAATACCAGGGGTTCTCGTCGTGAACCTCTTCTATGGCAGCAATTGATTCATATGCCGGCGTAAACTTCTGGTCAATGATGATCGGACGTATCCGGACTCCAAACGGGATGTCTATCATGGAAGATAGAGTTGCTAACGAATCTGCGAACCTGTTGTTCTCTCTTAATAGATAAGCGAAATTTAGCTTCTCAAACCGAGGAATTAACAAGTCCAAGGTTTGGTGGTACATTGTCATCTTTTTTTCTTTGACTTTCCAGTCTCCTTTTACTTGAGACACAACAAGCTCCGAGTCCCTGATGACGTCCAACCGTCTTGCCCCTAGTTCCAGGGCTGCTTCTAGACCAGCAATGCATGCCTCATATTCTGTTTCGTTGTTCAAGACTTTGAACCGGAGTTTGAAGGCTAGAGGGATACGGGAATTGTCGGGTGCTATCAGCAACACTCCTATCCCATACCCATATTGGTTTGACGCTCCGTTAAAGTACATCGTCCAAGTTTCATCCTCGATATGCAAAATGGCCTCATCTGGGAATAAGTATTCAACTGCTTCACCCCTTTACACTGGATAATCGGCTAAGAATTCTACTACTGCTCTTCCCTTAACTGACTTGCGCGTCACTGTAGCAACGCTCGCGGAGGGGGCCTCGATGCTACTACAGTTCGGACTCTCGATTTTTGTCACGGTTCTTAATCTGAACCAAAGAGTCCAAATCTGGCAAATCGTTTTGAGAAACAGATTTTTGAAAAAGTAGTGCCAAACATGGACTGCTTTGCCAGATACAGAGTCGCCACCTAAATATTTTAAAATGGGGGAATTTAGGAAACCCTGACTCGGTGCCGAAGGCCACATGTCCGTCATCACCGGAGTTGTCTCGGCTCGGGAGCTTGGGTACGATCGGGGAAGGTCAGCTATGAGCACCCCCTTTCGCCCAGTCCGAAGACCGGCCTCTACTAACCATGATATCCGATTTTGAAAACGCTATGTGTTCTTAAACCAATTATTAGCCTAGAATTACTATGTTATGCGCGCAGCAAACAAGTATAGACTAGATTGCCTAATTTGGAAATAAACATTGCATATCCGTTTGGTTTGAAAATGCTTTGGAATTTGCTACTCGCAAGTAGGCTAAAACGCGGATTTCAACGAGTTTTTCCAACTCAAACAATCCAACCTTCACCCACAGGCATTCAAAACAGTTTAACACATAAGCATCTAGCCACATGTTAAGCATGCTGTCATGGCAATATTCACACTCATGTGATATGCTAAAGTGGAAATACTTACATAGTACTCCATGCCAAAACAAAGAACTTGTTAGCAAACATGCATGATCCAAGTCCATGTTAAGTGCCTAATGCATCGCATACAAAATGTTGCTAGAATAGGCTCGGCTATCCTAAACATGTCATGTGAAAATGCACAATTATCACGTATTCAGTTTGAAAATTGAAGTATCGATGCAGTTAGCGTGATGTACCGAGCCTAATGCATGTAATACAAATGCATGAATGCACACATGCATAGCATGAGGTATGCTAATTTAAACGTGTCCTAATACTAACCATTAAAGCGGGTAAGTAAAAGGGAAGAAAGAAGTGGGGATTGGAAGACATTCACACCACCCACACACGCTTATTACAGATTTGCCCTCGCTCGGAGGGACCAAATAAATATTACAAATTAATTAACTACGCAAGCTAATTAAATATTACAAATTAATTAATTAATTAACAAATTAACTAATCTAGGAAAGCAGGTAAACTACCTCGGGAAATGCGCCGCCATGCACAAGCTGCCTCTGTTTTCCTTCCTTTCCTCCTCTGGAGGTTGTCAAAACCTCAGGACTACATCCTTAGACAGAGGGGATCACCACCGGCTGGATGGAATTGCCACCGGCAGTATGGTATGGCCATCGGCACAAAATCGAATCTGTCGGCAGAGAAAATGTTGCCGGCCGGCATCTTACACTGCCGGTCGGCAAAGAAAGTCTGCAGGACCTGCAACTCACAGCAACAGAGGCCAAAACAAGGCATGGCAGCATATTTCAAGGCATGTATGCATCAACCATGTCTCTTATCATTATGATAACTCAAAGGGACATGTGCCTCGGTTCTCGGACCACCAATCACGCATTTCTATGCATGATGGCCCAAAGAACCAAGCTTGCAATTTTGGTTTCAAATGCATGCAAACCAATCAAACAAATTAGGCCCAATTCCTATCACCAATTCAAGGAACAAGGCATGCATGCAAAATGCAATGCAACCTAGGCATACAAGCTAGGAATGCAACATGGCATGGCTAAGCATTTATGTAAGCATACAAGCATACATATGGTAATGCAAACTAATGCAAAGATGGTCTTATACATGAATTAGGCAGCTCTAATAAGGCCTAAAACAGTGGCCATAGTGCTATAAAATGAAGGCTAAATGGCAAGCACACACACATGCACATAAGGACCAATACTTAAGCACAAATCAAACAACATTCAAGCACACTTGAAAGGGGCATTCATGGACTAAAAACATGCAACATAAGCTCTGAAAATCATGCTAGGATGGTGCCAAACCAAGCAACAAAATTAAGCCAAACATGCAACAAATAGTCCAAGTGTTCAAAGCAAATCAAAGGAGCCTTGAACTACACTTAACACGACCAAACATGGCATGCACTCATCAACCAAAAACAGAGTTTTGGGGCACTAATACAAGGCCTAAAGACCACCTAGATGACATCTAAGTGACTCAAAATCAAAAGCATGCATAAACACCAAAACATGGGGCATTGCTACACAAGCTTATGAGGCATTAAAGGTGCATGCAAGGCAATCAAATAGGCATGAAAATGGGATTGAAATAGCATGTAGAATGATCCCAAATCACCAAAACAATGCAAAGATGGCATGCTACACATGCACATACTCAAGGCCAACAAGCCCAAATACAAAGTAGCTATATAATGCATGCAAAGATCAACCCAAACGATTATGGATAGAGCTACAACATGGCAAAATAAGCACATAAACTTCACAAATGCAAGCCTAAAACATGCTCCAACAAAGGCTAACAACCTAGAACATGTTAAGGCACAAATAAGGCATTACATGGCAACTATGCTAAACATGCATAAGGTTCCAAAACCAACTTGAAATCATGTTATATCATAGATATATAAGCATGAAAAACAAACCAAACATGCTCAACACACACTCAAGCATAGGCTACCTTAAGAGGCCAAAATATGCCCTAGCTGTATTCTTTAATTGCTGAAATCTGATATGCCGTAGACCGTAGTTGACTGTAAACATACATACAACTGATATCCCTCTCCTTCTTGGGACTTCAAGGCATCATCTTCACCACTGAAATCCCTCAAGATTTCAGTGGTGAAGAGACCTCAACACCAAAATCCCGGAGCTAGCACAAAATGGCTCAAAATGAGGCCTTTTGAGGCCTAAGGGTGGTCAACAACCCTCAAACAACAAAACACTCTTAATAAACAATAAAAAGGGCCTAAAAACAGAACTTTTTATGTTATACAATAAGCACAAAAACAGCTCTAAGATAGGTATAAAATCAATGCAAAAATTGGGGAAAAAGGGACTAGATTCCCACCCTTGAAGCCTTCTTCACAAATGATGCTCCAATGGCCTCCTTTGGCTCCAAACCAGTCAAGAAACTCAAGAACAAGCCCTTAGAACCCTAGTTTCAAGAGGAAGGTGAAACACTAGGTGTTTCTGTGCAATAGTATGGACTAAAACACACACAAGAGTAAATATAGAGATAGGATATGTATACAACTCAAACCCTAAAACCAGAGCTTCTCTCTGTGTTTTAGAGCTCTCCTCTGTATTTTTCTCCCTCAAGAATGTCTAAAGTCTCTCCCCTTGCCTTAGAGAGGGCTCCTCTCTATATGCCTCTTGTAAAGCTTACAAGACAAGCTTTGCAAGAGGGAGATCCGTCCATACACGTGTATGGAGGGAAGCAAAAGCAATACAGCTGTCCTAAAATATCTGCAAAAGCAGATGAACAGCAATCGGCCGGCAAAAAATGCCATCTTGGCCAAAAAGAGTGCCGGCCGGCACAAAATAGTGCTGACCGGCAACAAATAGTGCCGGCCGGCAAACTAAATTGCCGGTGGCCACAAAAACCAGCCGGTGGCCTCAAGCCAATGCCGGTGGTGGGTGGGGATGGTCTACAAGCCCTACCCTGCCCTTCCAAGGCAAAACACAAGTGTTCGGTGCAAAACCGGACACTGAACGGTCAAGTTCGGAGATTCTGAGGTAGGCCGCGCGAGCCAAAACCTCCGGGAACTCCAAACAAACACAAACATGGATAATCACCGAGTGTTCGAGCGGTGACGTCCAAGTCTTGAGGACGGTCAAAAATGGGGTGTCTACACCGTGCACCAGTATTCCCATACCCGCGAATGGTATTGGAACCCTCCTGTAAGTGGAAAATAAAAATTGCAAACGACATTCAAAATGCAGTTTTGAAAAGCATGCAGATAAAGTATGTGTGCAGGTTTGTCCGTGGCAGGGCATGCCCGTCTCGCCCTGCTGGGCAACGCTGTGGCGTGGCATGCTGGCCAAGGACGTGCCAGGACCAAGGCTGTGGCATGCAGGGCAACGCCGTGGCTCTGCATGCCAGCCTTCTTGGCATGCTGGGCATCGTCGCGGCAAGGCATGCTAGCCAACGCTGTGGCACGGCGTGCTACATAAGGCAGTGCCATGGCATGGCATGCTGACCAAGACAGTGCCATGGCATGCTGGGCAACGCCGTGGCAAGGCATGTGGGACGAGGCCGTGGCATGGCATGTTGGGCAATGCCGTGGCTTGCCCTACCGCTACAGCCGTGGCAAGTCGGGCAACGGACCGGCATGGCACGCTGGCCGTGGCGGTGGCACGACACGCTGGCCAAGGCAGTGGCATGGCATGTTGGCCAAGGCTAAGTCATGGCACGCTGGGCAATGCTATGGCATGGCACGCTGGCCGAGGCCGTGGCATGGCACGCTGGCCGAGGCCGTGGCATGGCATGTTGGCCAAGGCTAAGGCATGGCACGCCGGGCAACACGGTGGCACGGCATGCTGGGCAACGCGGTGGCAAGGCATGCGGGCCGAGGCCGTGGCGTGGCATGTTGCGCAACGCCGTGGCAAGGCATGCAGGCCGAGGCCGTGGCGTGGCATGTTTCGGGCCGAGCCCGTGGCATGGCATGCGGCCCGAGACCGTGGCATGGCATGTTGGGCGACGCCGTGGCAAGGCATGCTGGCCGAGGCCGTGGTATGTCACGCGGGCCGAGGCCGTGGCATGGCATGCGGGCCGAGGCCGTGGTATGGCATTCCGGCCTTGGCATGTTGGGCAACGCTGTGGCATGGCATACGGGCCGAGGCCGTGGCATGGCATGCTGGCCAAGGCTAAGGCATGGCATGCCGGGAAACGCGGTGGCATGGCATACGGTGCAACGCCTTGGCAAGGCATGTGGGCCGAGGCCGTGGCATGGCATGCGGGCCGAGGCCGTCTGTGGCGTGGCATGTTGGGCAACGCCGTGGGAAGGCATGCGGGCCGAGGCCGTGGCATGGCATTTGGGCTGAGGCCGTGGCATGGCATGCGGCCCGAGGCCGTGGCATGGCATGTTGGGCGACGCCGTGGCAAGGCATACGGGGCGAGGCCGTGGTATGTCATGCGGGCCGAGGCTGTGGCATGGCATGCGGGCCAAGGCCGTGGTATGGCATTTCGGCCTTGGCATGTTGGGCAACGCTGTGGCTTGGCATGCGGGCCGAGGCCGTGGCATGGCATGTTGGCCAAGGCTAAGGCATGGCACGCCGGGCAACGCGGTGGCATGGCATGCTGTGCAACGTCTTGGCAAGGCATGCGGCCGTGGCTGTGGCATGGCATGCGTGCCGAGGCCGTCCGTGGCATGGCATGTTGGGCAACGCCGTGGCAAGGCATGCGGGCCGAGGCCTTGGCATGGCATTCGGGCCGGGGCAGTGGCAAGGCATGCGGGCCGAGGCCGTGGCATGGCATGTGGGCTGAGGCCGTTGCATGGCATGTTGGGCGGCGTCGTGGCAAGGCATTCGGGGCGAGGCCGTGGTATGTCATGCGGGCCGAGGCCGTGGCATGGCATACGGGCCGAGGCCGTGGCATTGCATTCCGGCCTTGGCAGGCTGGGCAACGCTGTGGCATGGCATGCGGGCCGAGGCCGTGGCATGGCATGTTGGCCAAGGCTAAGGCATGGCACGCCGGGCAACGCGGTGGCATGGCATATTGTGCAACGCCTTGGCAAGGCATGCGGGTCGAGGCCGTGGCATGGCATGCGGGCCGAGGCCGTTCGTGGCATGGCATGCGGGCCGAGGCCGTGGCATGGCATGCGGGCCGAGGTCGTGGCATGGCATGCGCGCCGAGGCCGTGGTATGGTATTCCGGCCTTGGCATGCTGGGCAACGCTGTGGCATGGGATGCGGGCCGAGGCTGTGGCATGCCATGTTGGCCAAGGCTAAGGCATGGCACGCAGGGCAACGCGGTGGCATGGCATGCTGGGAAACGAGGTGGCAAGGCATGCTGGCCGAGGCCGTGGCATGGCATGTTGGGCAACGTCGTGGCAAGGCATGCGGGCTGAGGTCGTGGCATGGCATTCGGGCCGGGGCCGTGGCATGGCATGCGGGCCGAGGCCGTGGCATGGCATGCGGGCCGAGGCCGTGGCATGTGATGCGGGATGAGGCCGTGGCATGGCATGTTGGGCAACGCCTTGGCAAGGCATGCGGGCCGAAGCCGTGGCATGTCATGCGTGCCGAGGCCATGGCTTGGCTTTCCGGGCTTGGCATGCTGGGCAACGCTGTGGCATGGCATGGGGGCCGAGGCCGTGGCATGGCATGTTGGCCTAGGCCGTGGCATGGCATGTTGGCCAAGGCTGTGGCATGGCGTGTTGGCCAAGGCTAAGGCAGGACACGCCGGGCAACGCGATGGCATGGCATGCTTGGCAACACCGTGGCAAGGCATGCGGGACGAGGCGGTGGCAAGGCATGCGGGCCGAGGCCGGGGCATCGCATTCCGGCCTCGGCATGCTGGGTAACGCTGTGGCATGGCATGCTGGGCAATGCTGTGGCATGGCATGCGGGACAAGGCCGTGGCATGGCATGTTGGCCAAGGCTAAGGCATGGCACGTTGGGCAACGCGGTGGCATGGCATGTTGGGCAACGTGGTGGCAAGGCATGCGGGCCGAGGCCGTGGCATGGCATGCTGGTCGAGGCCGTGGCATGGCATGTTGGACAACGCCGTGGCAAGGCTTGAGGGCCGAGGCCGTGGCATGGCATTCGGGCTGAGGCCCTGGCATGGCATGCGGGCCGAGGCCATGGCATGGCATGTTGGGCAACGCCGTGGCAAGGCATGCGGGCCGAGGCCGTGGCATGGCATGCGGACCGAGGCCGTGGCATGGCATTCCGGCCTTGGCATGCTGGGCAACACTGTGGCATGGCATGCGGGGCGAGGCCGTGGCATGGCATTCCAGCCTTGGCATGCTGGGCAACGCTGTGGCATGGCATGCGGGCCGCGGCCGTGGCGTGGCATGTTGGCCAAGGCTAAGGCATGGCACACCGGGAAACGCGGTGGCATGGCACGCTGGGCAACGCGGTGGCAAGGCATGCGGGGCGAGGCCGTGGCATGGCATGTTGGGCAATGACGTGGCAAGTCATTCGGGCCGAGGCCGTGGCTTGGCATTCGGGCCGAGGCTGTGGCATGGCATGCGGGCCGAGGCCGTGGCATGGCATGTTGGCCAAAGCTAAGGCATGGCATGCCGGGCAACGCGGTGGCATGGCATGCTGGGCAATGCCATGGCAAGGCATGTGGGCCGAGGGCACGGCATGGCATGCGGGCCGAGGCCGTGGCATGGCATGTTTGGCAACGCCATGGCTAGACATGCAGGTTGTGGCATGGCATGGCATGCGGGCCGAGGCCGTGGCATGGCATGTTGGGCAACGCCTTGGCAAGGCATGCAGGCCGAGGCCGGGGCTTGTCATGCGGGCCGAGCCCGGGGCATGGCACGCGGGCCGAGGCCGTGGCATGGCATTCTAGCCTTGGCATATTGGGCAACGCGGTGGCAAGGCATGCGGACCGAGGCCGTGGCATGGCATGTTGGTCGAGGCTGAGGCATGCCACGCCGGGCAACGCGGTGGCATGGCATGCTGGGCAACGCCGTGGCAAGGCATGCGGGCTGAGGCCGCGGCATGGCAAGTTGGGCCGAGGCCATGGCAAGGCATGC